>JADLZK010009881.1:0-113673 GCA_015847255.1 Hyparrhenia diplandra
AAAATTTAAATAAAAACAAAGAGAAGAATAAAAAGCACACAGAACAGAAAAATAAAAAAATAAATGAATCAGGAAAAGAAAATAAAACGAACTTTTTATGAGCAGAAGAAAATTAAAACGAACTAAACTGCAATGATAAGCATCGCTCTTATGCACTGTGGCAGCTGTGGGCTGCGCGCTGGCCTGCCGCTGCCTATCGCCCGGTTGCCCCTGAGATGTTCATGGTTTATCCTGCCATATTTTTTTTTGATTCAAAAAGTATCCATTCTAATGAAGGGGAATAATTTGGTCGAAATGCAATTAGTGTTTCTAGTGTTCTTGTAGTGCCTTCGGTTTTCTTGCTTAGTTTATGAAAAATTATATGGTTCAACTCCTTCCATGAGATCTTCACTATCACGATCAAATGCTTATCTCGTCTTGTGCTATGACTCTATCGTCTATCACCCGGTTCCGGGGCCTGAAAATTGTGCTTCTGCCATGGAAATTGGCCTTGCCATCTCAAATATAGAACGAAGCAATGTGTGCCTGTGACCCTGTGTGGTGCAGCAGTTCAGACTGATGCTGGAGGCTGCTACTAGAATTTTGACCAAGCCTTTCGTGATAAAGACAATTCCTTTGATTAGCTTAGCTCAAATGGAAAAGTGATTTAATCTATTTGTTAGCCTAGACATAAAAAAAAAAAACTGTATGGTACGGTACTAGCAGATTTACATGGATGTCTTCTCATGATATAAAAGAGCACATTTGATGCTACGAGTATGTTATTGGCAAACTACTACATGTCTGGTAGAAGTGTTTATGACTGTCGTCTGTCTTGTCCAAGTTGCACTGCTAATCATCATAATAGTTTCGATTCTCGCAAAATAAAAGGGGAGTCTGGGTTCATAAAATGTTCATGTTTGCAACAGTTCCGAGCTTAAAATCAGCTTGACAGATACAAGACACATCCAACAGAAATAGAAGGTTACTACAATATTACCAAAGGTTCCAGAAACGAAGACAGCACAAGCTAGGCTATGGCCTCAGTTCCCAGATTAAAACCAGCTTGAGCGCTTGACAGATACAAGGACACACTCAACAGAAATAGTTCATTACTACAATATCACCAAGATTCCAGAAACGACACTACCAAAGCTTATGGCCATACACAAGCCAAGCGAAAAGTCACGTCATTTAGCATCCATTGCAACAAAAGCGATGAGCTACTTACCACAGCTTTGATATGAACCCCTCCCCCTTTACTTCTCAGCCTTCGGTACCAAGAGCGCAATATCCTCCTTGCGCAGTCGACCCCCGTGGTTTACAATGGTGATGCTGTTCTTCCGCCGAGTGCCCCTGTCCACTGCGGACACCTCCATGATGCCGTTTGCATCGATATCAAAGGTGACATCGAAAACCAGGTACACCCCTGCGGCGAGAGGAGGGGGTACATCGGTGAGCTTGAACTCACCGAGCAGGTTGTTGTCCTTGGTGCTCTCGCTCGCCCCTCGTACACTCGAAAGCTAGCGGTGGTCTGGTTGTCGCTGCACGTGGTGAAGCCTTGTACCTTCTTGGTCGGGATGGCTGTGGTCCTCGGGATAACCACGGTCATTGTATCACCTTTAGTCTGAATCCCAAGTGAGAGTGGTGTGACATCACGCAAAAGCATATCCACTAATCTCCCATCATCAGTGTCACCACTGAGAATAGAGGCCTGGATGGCAGCGCCATAGGCAACAGCTTCATCAGGATTGATGCTATGGCAAAGCTCCTTCCCGCAGAAGAATTCCCGGAGCATGTTCTGCACCTTGGGGATACGGGTGGAGCCACCCACCAGGACAACGTCATGGACACTGCTCTTGTCCATCTTGGCATCGCATAAGCACTTGGCCAAATCCTTCATGCACTTGCTGAAAAGATCCTTGTTGAGCTCCTCGAATCGAGATCGAAAGTGATGGTGGTGCAAAAGTCAGTGCCGCCATGGAGAGAATCGACCTCAATGGTAGTCTGTGCAGTGGAAGACAGCATCCTCTTTGCTCTCTCGCAGGCAGTCCTCAGCCGCCGAAGGGCCTTCTGGTTGCTATGGATGTCCATTTTCCTGTGTTTCCGTGAGAACTCCCGGAGACAGTATTTCACCATCTCATTGTCGAAATCAGCTCCGCCAAGATGAGTGTCACCAGCGACAGCCACCACCTCAAAGAGACCCTTATCCTTGTTGGTTCCTTGATCAATGTTGAGGAGGGAAACATCAAAGGTACCACCACCAAGGTCAAAGACAAGCACCGTCCTTCGCTTGTTGCTGACAGGCATCTTCTCAAGACCATATGCGAGGGCAGCGGCGGTTGGCTCATTGATAATGCGCATGACATTCAGGCCGGCGATGGCACCAGCGTCAATGGTAGCCTGGCGCTGAGAGTTGTTGAAGTAGACAGGGACGGTGATGACAGCGTTCTTGATCGTTTTCCCAAGATATACCTCAGCTGTCTCTCTCATCTTGGTGAGCACCATAGAGGAGATCTCCTCAGGCATGAACTGCCTCTCCTTGCCTTTATACTGCACCATGATCATAGGACGGTCATCACGGCCTGCAACAACCTTGAAAGGCCACAACTTGACATCTTCTTGCACAGACTGAGAGCTGAATTGGCGGCCAATTAGTCGCTTCACCTCTGTAGAAAATTAGTCATGTAGTCAATAAGATGAACCATGTATAGCTTAACTTCGAAATTTTGAGTAGCATCTGTCAATAGTCATTTCTATTAGAAAAAGAATATAATTTGGCACTGCCTTAACTCGCATTTTCCCAGGTTCAGAAATTGTAAATTTGCAGTCATTAAACAGATAAGAAATATAATGTAGCAACAGGATAGTATTGTGGTTGTCACTGGACAGTTGCCATCATTGTTATGATTTATCACTTTATCAGAATCCTCGCTCTGCAGTCGATTCTTCCCCCTCTTAATTGAACTTTGGTTTTTACATAATTTTGCGTTCTACATTCAACGAGATGAATTGAACAAACAGATAACAAGGAAATGCGAGGTACCTGGGCGATACTAAACAGTCCTACACATACACAAGTCCAAAAAAAATGACTCCTTTACAAATCCGTTGGTAAGATGTAAGTTCCCGGACCCCTGTTTTTAACTATTTATAAAAGTGTTTTGATACTGTGGGGATCTCCCCCACAGTCTTTGCATAAAAAAAAAAACCGTGGGTAAGAAAAAAAAATGGCATAAATCAGAAATATCAGCTGAACCAAACAAGAAGCCAGTACAGAAGAAGGCTGTACCAATCCATTCATCACTCAGTCCCCGTAGTTACTTGGCAAGCACTGTTTGCAGCGGGGGTTTCGATCGATCTAGATAATGCCTGACGCTGCGGCGGGCTATGAACCGCCGGCGCGTGTTTTGTGTTTCTTCCTACTGACTGAAAATTGATCTGTGCGGCTGCTCACCAAAACCTAACGGAAAACCCCCATCTTTGGGCGTCTCAAAACCCCAGTGACTAGCAGCAAAAGAGGCGACAAACAACTACTGAGACGGAGGCTACAGAAGGGTAAACACTGGCGAGTAGTACTCACCGAAGATGGTGTTGATGGGGTTCAGGGCAGCCTGGTTGACGGCCGCATCGCCGACGAAGCTCTCGGTGCTGGTGAAGGCCACGCAGGATGGCGTGAGGCGATTGCCCTGGTCGTTGGCGATGACCTCGCCGCGGTCGTGCCGCCACACGGCCACGCACGAGTAGGTCGTACCGAGGTCGATGCCGACCGCCGGACCATCGCTCTTCGAAGCAGCCATCTTTCACAGGGATGCGTGTTCCCGTGCGCGAGAAGAGTAGTCAGGGGCCCTGGAGTAGTAGGGAGGGTTGCGCGAGAAGAGTAGGTAGTCGGGGGGCTGGAGTAGTAGGGAGGGACCGAGCGAGCAGTAGTACTACTTCCGCAACGCGGAGCAGAGCAGAAGGATGGCGCACAGTAGTAGTAGAACTGGGAAGGAGGGGAAAAACGAAAACAGATGGGGATAGGCTTATCACTTTTTAAGAAATTACTAACACATGAAAGTTAAACTTTAGTAAAAAATATTTAAAAAATAATACTAACATATGATACAAAATAACTACTATCAGACTCGTGCAATATATGTTTATAATAAACCTACATATTGTTATAAATGTTAATATTATTTATTATAAATTTGATGAAAGTTAAATTAGTTTGATTTACACAAGTATTAGGGTCCTTTTGGTTGGGCTTTTGGCAAAAGCAAAAGCAGCTAAAAGCCCAACCAAAGGGGTCAAAAGCCTACATGCAGACTTTTAGCAAAAGCAACTTTCATCCTAGTCTAAATGCAAAAGCACCTCAGACCCCCCTTTTTGGCGGCTTTTGGATGGACAAGTTGGAGAAAATTAAGCACTTCCACCGTTATGATGGAGGCAAATAACGTTTCGATCTTCTATTCTCCCATCCGGCCGCCTTCCCCTCCCCGCTCATTTGCGCCATGGAAGGCGAGCCCCATCCCGTTCGCCGTCGCCGGGGTGACTGGATCCCTCACCGGCGGCGCGTCCCCTCCTCCCCTCACCGGCGAGCGCCCGTCCCTTGGCTCTAGTGCAGTAAGCCCCCCGAGCCCCTCCCTTTTCTCGGCGAGATTGAGCTGACCGGGAGCTCGAGGTAGCCACAAGACGCAAGATCGGGCCACGGGGCGGGTGCTTGAGCTGCCGCCACCGCCGCGAGTTCGCCCGGTGGGGCTAGCTCCGCCCATGGTCTGGCGGGCTTCGGCCGGCCGAGACCTCTCCCTTCCCCGGAGAATCTCTAGTCCCCCGCTCAAGCCCTCCCCCGGCGTGACATGGGAACCAAAGGGAAGAAACCGACATGCGGGACCCGCTTGTCGAGTGACAACAAAGCTTCAGCCAGCCCACAACTAGTGAATCAAAAGGGCTTTTAACTCTCTCACAATCGCTTACAAAGCTGTTTTTGTAAAGCCACAGCTCACAAATGCTTTTCCAAAAGCCATAGCCCAACAAACACACCCTTATTGTTATACTCTATAGGAAAACTTTGATAGTACTCAAAAAAAAGAAAAGAGAAAACTTTGATCAAACATTTTTAGAGAAAACCGTGAAGATTTATGGTATCTAATTAGTGTCATATATTAGATACATCATAAAATATATTTTCACAATATGTTCATTTAATGTCATAGATATAGCTATATATTTCTATAAACTAGTTAGACCTACCGACATGGATGTGCAATTGATTTATTTAGGGACACAGAGTAATTTATTTTATGAACAGAGTGTGGAATACATATATTCTCGTTATCCTTAAAAGAGCCTAAATCAAAACAAAAGTCCATCAGAGGACGGACCCAACGAGCGAACAGAACCGATGAGTCCCATCCGTCCCGTACGAGCTCGACCGACGACCACTACTCCGCCTCAAACGAGCTCTCATCGGGGACGGGCTCCTAGGCACGCAGCTTGAGCTCGACCCCTCAATCACTCGCCTCGAACGAAGCTCTCACAAGACGAGCTCCCACACACCAGGCGACCGGGAACTCAAGCTCGACCGACGAGCACTACTCCATCTCGGAACGAGCTCTCGGGATTCTACAGCTCTCCTCCAACGAGAGGGCTCGGGCCGCGATGCATATCGACAAGGGCCGCGACTATCTGTCGGGAGCCGCAGCCTCACGGCGGGATATCGCCAGGAGAACAAAATCCCCAAAGGCACGTGCGGTATGGCTTGTCAGATCACGCCATGCCGCGCCAAACACAACGGACAACCACTACAAGACAAGCCTGACCTCGATGACGACTGCTGAGCTCTCCCTATCCACACATTCTCTGCTGGCGCCAAGGTACATGCATTTATGTCGGAGTGCCGCCGCGCGGTTCGATCATGGGACAGCGGCGCGCGTGCTGGTGGTTGACAAGACGTATAGGCGACGGCGGCGGCACAAAGCAGCTCGTGTTTCCTCCACAACCGACCACCGAGCTCCGAGCTCGATGGCGGCGGCGTAGGACATCGAAATATGGAGCGCCCTACAAACTCTACCACGACCGGCGGGCGGCGGCGTAGGGCGGCGGCGGACGGCGATACGCCGGCGGTCTGGCATGCCGGCAAACTGCGCTAATTTCCTCTTCACCCCCACGGATTTCATACTCCTTCTCCCCCAAGTCCTTCTCTCGGTGGCCTCTTGTACACCCCTTGCGACTATAAAAGGGGGGTCTCGCCATTGGGAGAAGGCAGGTTCACTTGTTTTCAAGCTTACTAGCCTCTAACACACACACCCGCACCCTCACATAGAGACTTGGGAGCTCATCTCCCTCTCTCGACCGCTTGTACTCGCCCCGGTACGAGTCATTGAGCTCGGATAGTGCACCCACCGGACTAGGGGAGCCGCGATCTTGCCCCCAAACCAAAGATAAATCTCATGTCATTGTCCCTTGAGTTAGGCCATCGTTGCACACATTAGCCGGCCGACATCGCGGACCGTGGTATATGACCCGCCACGGCGGTTGGCGCGCCCGGCGGGGGCAGCGCTAGTGTGGCGACCACCGCCGGCGGCTCCCTTCACCACCTCTCCGGCGTCCGGCCGCACCGATGCGCTTTGGGACCTCGGTTGCCGGCGCCAGGCCAAAGGGGCTCCGTCGTCAAGTCACCTTCCCCCTCGATGGTGCGGGGACGCCGCCGACGCTTGTTTAGTCCGCGACACCTCCGACTCCGTGTTGATCCGCTCCGGCCGGGGGTCGACTTAGGGCCGGCCGAGGCCTATCCGGGCGACGGTCGCCCGCTGCCCTGTCAAGATTAGGACCCGCTTCCGCACATCCCTCGAGCCCTGCCGACCAGGAGCTCTTCGCGACGTCACCTTCTCCATCGCCAATGTCGTCCCACAGCTCGCAGGGGGGAGCGCCTCTCCGCCACCGAGTTCCTCGCCACCTACACCGAGATGTACCCGCAGGGACATCTCTTCCTGCCAATGCCCCGGAGTAGTGAGCTCAGGATGTCTGGCCTCGAGGCCGCACTCGGTAGCCTGAGCCTCGCAGGGGTCGACCCCACTCACGAGTGCTACATGTGCCAAACCCCGGATGGCGCGGTGCCACGCCGTTTTATCGAAACGCAGTGTTAGGGTCAATTCTTCTGCGGTGGTATTCGTGGTCACGATGTGAAAAGCGAAGGGTTTGTTAGGGTCAATTCTTCATGCGGTGGTATTTGGTGGTCGCGATGTGAAAAGCAAAGCGTTTGGCTGATTTTTTTTTTTTCTTAAAAGCGAAGCAAACAAGGTCAAAACACAGGGCCTATGTGTGCCAGTGTGTGGGGTATAAAAAATAAAAAAATAAATAAAGAATAAAGAAAACAAAGAGAAGAGAAGAATAAAAAACCACACAAAAAAGAAATGAAAAAAAGGAAAATAAAATTAAAAAACCTTTTTTAGAATCAGAAAATAAATAAATAAAAATAACCTTTTTAGAATTAGAAAATAAAAACGATCTTTTTTTTTTAGAGAGAGGAGAAAATAAAACGAACTAAACTACAACGATAAGCATCGCTCTTATGCACTGTGCCCGCCGTGGGCTGCACGCTCTTTGTGGGACGCGTGATGGGCCTTGCCCTCTCAATGCAACGTCGCTCAGCGTTCCGGGCGCTTCCACCACACGGCCACGCACACGCACAGCGCAGCAGTGGAGCACCGTCGTCGAGAAGATTTCCGGTCTGCCGCTGCCTATCGCTCCTGTTGGCTCGACGTGTCATGTAGGCTCGTAGGGTCAGAGCGCTATCCTCTATCGCCCGGTTTCCGGGGCATGAAAATTGTGCTTCTGCCATGGAAATTATCCTTGCCATCTCAAGTATAGAACGAAGCAATGTGTGCCTGTGACCCTGTGTGTGATGCAGCCGTTCAGTTTAACCTATGCTGGAGGGCTGGAGGCTGCTACTAGAATTTTGACATGCACTGCCAATTCCTTTGATTAGCTTATAGCCCAGATGGAACAGTGACTAATCTATTTGTTAGCCTAGAGAAAAATGTATGGTAAGTTAACCAGTACATTGTTGCCTTCTCATCATGATATAAAAAGAGCACATTTGATGCTATATTGTTGGCAATCTAGTAGGTCTGGTAGGAGTGTTTGTGACTGTCGTCTGTCTTGTCCAAAATGCACTGCTAATCATCAGCCTGTTAGTAGTAGTTTGGATTCTCGGAGGAAAAAAAAGGGAGTTTGGGTTCAGAAAAGGTTCATGGTTGGAACTGTTCCGACCTTAAAATCAGCTTGACAGATGCAAGACATATCCAACAGAATAGAAGATTACTACAATATCACCAAGGTTCCAGAAACGTACTAGGTAGCACAAGCTAGGCTATGGCCTGTTCCCAGCTTAAAAGCAGCAGCTTGAGTGCTTGACGGATGCAAGACACTCTACAGAAATACTCCTAACATTACTACAAGATCACCATGGTTCCAGAAACAACAACGAGGATATGGCCATACACAAGCCATTGAAATAGCAGTGACGACCTACTGACTACTTGAGACTACTTGACTAGAGGCTCTAGAGCCTGGATTTGACCCCTTGCACTTTACCTTTCGGCCTCCTGTACCAGGCGCGCGACTTCCTCCTTGCGCAGTCGGCCGCTGTGGTTAACGATGGTGATGCTGTTCTTCCGCCCAGTGTCCCTGACCACCGCGGACACCTCCATGACGCCGTTTGCATCGATATCAAAGGTGACGTCGAACTTTTGTACACCTGCCGGCGCCGGTGGTACACCGGTGAGCACGAACTCGCCGAGTAGGTTGTTGTCCTCGGTGCTCGCGCTCTCGCCCTCGTACACTCGAAAGTAAACGCTTGCCTGGTTGTGGTAGAGCGTGGTGAAGCCATGCACCACCTTGGTCGGGATGGCTGTGTTCCTCGGGATAACCACGGTCATTGTAGAATTACCACCAGTCCGAATGCCAAGCGAGAGTGGCGTAACGTCACGCAGAAGCATATCCACTAATCTCCTATTGTCTGTTCCACCACAGAGAATAGAGGCCTGGATGGCAGCGCCGTAGGCAACAGCTTCATCAGGATTGATGCTCCGGCAAAGCTCCTTCCCACAGAAGAAATCCCGCAGCATGCTCTGCACCTTGGGGATACGGGTGGAACCGCCCACGAGGACAATGTCGTGGACGCTGCTCTTGTCCATCTTGGCATCACATAAGCACTTCTCCAGGGCCTTCATGCACTTGCTGAAAAGATCCTTGTTGAGCTCCTCGAAGCGAGATCTGGTGATCGTGGTGCAGAAGTCAATGCCGTCATGGAGTGAGTCAACCTCAATGGTGGTCTGTGCAGTGGAAGACAACATCCTCTTTGCCCCCTCTCACAGGCAGTCCTCAGCCGCCGAAGTGCCTTTTGGTTGCCATGGATGTCCATCTTCCCATGTTTCCGTGTGAACTCCTGGAGAGAGTATTTCACCATCTCGTTGTCGAAGTCTGCCCCACCAAGATGAGTGTCACCGGCGATGGCCACCACCTCAAAGAGACCCTTATCCTTGTTGGTTCCTGGATCAATGTTGAGGAGGGACACATCAAAGGTACCGCCACCTAGATCAAAGACGAGGACTGTCCTTCGATTGTTGCTGACAGGCATCTTCTCAAGACCATATGCGAGGGCAGCAGCTGTTGGCTCGTTGATAATGCGCAAGACATTCAGGCCGGCGATGGCACCAGCGTCAATGGTAGCCTGGCGCTGAGAGTTGTTGAAGTAAACTGGCACAGTGATGACCGCGTTCTTGATCGTTTGACCAAGATATACCTCAGCTGTCTCTCTCATCTTGGTGAGCACCATGGAGGAGATCTCCTCAGGCATGAACTGTCTCTCCTTGCCTTCATACTGCACCATTATCATCGGCCGGTCATCACAACCTGCAACAACTTTGAAAGGCCACAGCTTGATATCTTCTTGTACAGACTCGGCGCTGAATGGATGGCCAATTAGTCGCTTCACCTCTGTAGAAAATTAGTCATGTAGTCAATCAGAGTGAACCATGTATATCATAACTTCGATAATTTGAATAGCATCTGTCAAATAACATTTCTGTGGTTTGACATGCTTTAATCTAAAAATGTCATTTCTGTTAGAAAAAAGAATATGATCTGATACTGATTGAAGTTGCATATGCACAGGTTCAGATATCGTGAATTTGCAGTCATTAAACAGATTAAGAAATATAATGGTCGGTGCAGCAACGGGATAGTATTGTGGTTGTCATTGGGCAGTTGTCAGACTCCTCCCTCTGCAAATCTGCAATCGATTCTTCCCCCTCTTATTTTTTTTTAGTGAACTGGAGGGGCCGAGGCCCCTACAGGAAATTATTAATAATTTTCAAAAGGACCAAAGTTCAATCATCCCCCTCTTAATTTAACTTTGGTTTTAGATAAATTTGCGTTCTAGATTCAACGAGATGAATTGAAAAAACAGTTGACACGGAAAGGGGAGGTGCCTGGGCGCGATACTAAACAGTTTTACATTACAAATCCGTGGGTAAAAATAAATAAATGGCATATCAGATGAACCAAACACGAAGCCAGGTACAGAAGAAGGCTGTAGCAATCTATTCATCGCTCATCCCCCGGAGTTACTGGGCAAGCACCGTCTGCAACGAGGGTTGCGAATTTTCGATCGATCTAGGTAATGCCTGACGCTGCGGCGGCTATGAACCGCCGGCGCGACTTTTTGTGTTTCTTACTAGTGACTGAAAATTGATCTGGGAGGCTGCCCAATAAAACATAACGAAAACCCCCATCTTTAGATTTCGCGTCCATCTAAAAACCCCAGCGACTACCAACAAAGAGGCGACGAACAACTACTGAGATGGAGGCTACAGAATGGAGAAACACCGGCGAGTGGTACTCACCGAAGATGGTGTTCATGGGGTTCAGGGCGGCCTGGTTCACCGCCGCCTCGCCGACGAGCCTCTCTGTGCTGGTGAAGGCCACGCAGGATGGCGTGAGGCGATTGCCCTGGTCGTTGGCGATGACCTCGGCGCGGTCGTGCCGCCACACGGCCACGCACGAGTAGGTCGTACCGAGGTCGATGCCGACCGCCGGACCATCGCTCCTCGAAGCGGCCGCCATCTTCTTTCACAGGGATGCGTGTTGCCGTGCGCGAGAAGAGACTGGAGTAGTCAGGGCTGGAGTAGTACTAGTAGGGAGGGACCGAGCAGTAGTACTACTTCCGCAACGCCGAGCAGCGCAGACTCGTGCAATATATTTTTTATCACTTTTTAAGAAATTATTAGACAAGTTAAAATTTAGTCAAAAATATTTTAAAATGATACTAACATGTGATAGAAAATAACTACTATCAGACTCGTGCAATATATTTTTTATAATAAACCTACATATTGTTATAAATGTTAATATTATTTATTATAAATTTGATGAAAGTTAAATTAGTTTGATTTACACAAGTACTCACCAGGGAAAACTTTGATAGTACTCAAAAAAAGAAAAGATAAAACTTCAATCGAATTTTTAGAGAAAACCGTGAAGAAGATTTATGGTATCGAATTAGTGTCTGATATATTAGATATATCATAAAATGTATTTTCACAATATATTCATTTAATGTCATAGATATTGCTATATATTTCTATAAACTAGTTAGACCTACCAACATGGATTTTAGCAATTGATTTGTTTAGGGACAGAGAGTAATTTGTTTTATGAACAGAGTGAATAGTATAACTGCTAAATGAGTAGTACTACTACTGCATTGCTGATTTATTTTTAGCAACACTACAGCGTTGCTAGATGCAATACGAAAGGACAGTCGATCATCCTCGTTCGCCCCTAAGGGCAAGTACATTGGTGTTGTCTCATAACTCGTCTCATAAAATGCCACGTAAGTTGAGACGGCTTAATAGACTATACGCAGTGGTTACCATCTTAAGTTGTCTCATAGTAATTTGCAATTCCTTAATTTATGGAGAGAGTAAAAATAGGATTGTGAGTTGCATGACAACAACAACTCATACAATGGTGCAATAGTTGTCTCATAGTCCTAAATTTTAGCTCATGAGACGGTTGTTTTGCTGGCAACGACCTCATTCTCTCTCCCCTCTCTCCCCTCCACATCATCAAAAATCCTACGTGGCGTTGCATGAGACGAAGCTATGAGACGGCTGGCGTGTAGCAATGTACCTGCCCTAACAATGAGTCGATCGTCACAGCACAAGAGGAAATCTTGTTGCTAAGAAGTCGGTGCCAAAGGGGTCCATTTGGGTAGCATACTCGGCGGCACTTCACCGGGAGCGAATTTGAGGTTGTGGTTAAAATAATTATCTTATCACCCTCGTGTGCCAAAGCACTAGGTAAGAACCGCTCTAAGTTCTCAGAGGGATCGAAGCTGTGGACGACGTTGTATACCGCCTAGGTCCTCTTCGATGGATCGAGGATCGTGGTTCCCATGGGCTATGACTCCTATTGTCGTGGCGGGATTGGGGTTCGAGGATTATCTCGGTCGGGGAAACCGAGGTTTCTTCTTAAGAACGATGTCGGTGGGCGGTCTTTCTCCACCCGACCGAGATTTTTTTTGCTTGGAAGTCGGAACAATCCATCCACTACCTTGAACTTGAAAAATCTCTGTTGTAAAAAGCACGGTTGGAACTCCCGTAACACTTTCCTTTGTTTGTGGTAAATATTATTCTATTATGGTGTAACTAGGCTCAAAAGATTTGTCTTGTAATCTACGCCTAAAGCGTGTAATTAGTTATTTTGGTTACTTATATTTCATATTTTGAATATATGTCTTTTGATGTATTTAATGTGATGTGATGGAGAGGCGGAAAAATCGACATGTTTAGTTGCCATGCAACCTAAAAAATTGGGTTGAGGCTATTGTAGCACTTTTCGTTTGTATTTGATAATTATTGTCTTATTATGAATTAACTAAGTTTAAAAGATCCGTATCGTACTTTTTCAGTTTAACTGTACAATTAGTTTTGTTGTTTACTTATATTTGATGTTCCATGGATATGTTAAAAGATTCGATGTGACGACATGGTAGCAAGTTTTGGATTTAGTTTTTAGCTTTATATGGCAACTAAACATGAATTTGTAGGAGGAACTATCGCGAAGAACTGGCAGAGTAGTGCTGACTAGCAGTACACCCAACACCGCTTGTGTTAGCACCAGCGAGGGAGCAGCAGAGTTGATGGTCGGCTTGGCCGTGTGGCGTTTCGAGTCCGGCTCGCGTTGCGCTGCGCCAGACGCCCGAACGGGCACGCCAGACGCGCCTGCTACCGCGCCGGACGCAGCTCGGTTGAACGCTGGAGTCAGTCGCATATTCTTAGCGTCGCATATTCAGGAGGCAGGCCGCTGCTAGTTCTGCCACGTATCGCTGGTCAGCACGAATTTGCGTGTCCGTGTGGGGAGTAGTACTGCAGAGCGGGAACGAGGTCCTCTGAAGTCGTACGTCGCGACTTCCCTCTCCAGTCGCTCATCCGCGTCGTCCACTTTGTATCCAACGGTGACTCCGTGCAAACACCAGAAACATCAGGCCTAGTGACGGCCCATACAAGCCCAGTCCTGACTGAACTTTGCAGCGTGGGGTCTGCTTCCATCGATGGCGCCTGAAACTTCCAGCGCGCCGCCGCCGCCACTTCCAGCACCGGTGAGACGAGTAGGGGGTTCCGAGTAGGGAGGGGGATGGACGGCGACCTCGACAACGCGTGGGAGGACGCCACCGCGACGCTGGGCGGCGGATCCCTACCTTGACAACGCGTTGCCGACGGCGTCCAGGCCGTTGCATGACGAGCCGTAGCCGAGCAAGGTACAGGGTAGGTGATGCTAGCTGTCTCCGATCTTGCTTATGTCTGGCGCGTTGGGGTTGACGACGCACCACTGGCAGGGCAGGTACTGAACGCCACTTGCCGTCCCCGAGCGCCATGTTCTGGCTTTGCCGTCGTAGCGCATGATGCCCCAGTGGCGCTCCAAGTTGCAGGTGGCCGACGGCGAGGCTAAGGCGCTCATGCAGCTCATCGTCATCCTCTTTCTCCATGTCTAACAGCAGCTTCAATTTCGCTGTGTAGCGCCGCCGACGGGAATTGGCGTGCACACAACGCGCCCTGCATGCCGCGTCGCCAGAGTCCGCCCTCCATGTTTGCACGAGTGCCCGATGTTTGAGAGAAGGAGCGAGATGGAGGAGAACGGGAGAGAAGAACGAGCTGGAGGGGAGCGCCGGCGTAAACCGGAGCACGGCCGCCGGAGCGCGACTCGCTGGGGCACCGCCAGCCGGGGGCGAGGCCGTTGCAGAGCAAACGTCTGGGGCACTGGATCGCCGGGGCGACGCCGGGGAGCTGGCTTGCAGACCGCAGGGGGGCGAGTAGGTAGGACGGCGGCGGCCGTTCGGTGAAGCGGCGAAGTAGAAGGCGTGCCAGCCATGGAGCAGAGTCACGGAGACGTTGTGGGCTTGAATGGGCCAAGTACAAGCCTGGTTTGTTTACGGTGTTTTGGTTTCACGGTTGGATCAAAATCGAACGGTCGAGATCGTGACTGAGAGCAGTCGTTCCGTACAACTTTTAGAGGATCTCGTTCCGCAGAGCGAGGGAGAAAAGACATCACCAAAAGCTGGCAGGACTTCTCGGGCAGTCGACGGGCGATGGGCCACGCCGTGGTGACAGAGGGGGGAGGGAGAAGGATAGGCCACTAGTATAATCTCCGTCCCAAATAATTTCCGTTCTTACTTATTTTTAAAAACATATAATTAATTGATTGGTCTTTGCACACGGGCAATCTGATACTTCCTACCTTCGTAAAATTTTTGAAATTTCACTGAATAGTAAAATTTTTCTAAAATTTTCCACTGTTAGTACTTGAACCTTTGGGAAAGGCATATAAAAATTGTTTTGTTAATTTCCATGTTCAAATTAGCCGTTTGACTTTTTTTTAAACTTTAAGTTTGACCACTTTCGTCTGCAAAAATTTATGCAAATATCATCAAATTTATTCTATTTTTGAACATTTTATATTAACAAAACAACCCTTCGTAAAATTTTAAAAATTTGCACAAATTTTTTGAATAACTGACGAATTGGTCAAAATTCGTGACGACTGTTCAAACGAACCTATGGGAAAGGCACATAAGATGGCTTCTTGCATAAAAATGACTTCGTGCAAGGCCTTCTGCGGTGTGCGGTGGTGCTCGAATCTTTCAGCCTTATAAACAGTAACGAGTATCATTCTAGATTAGCTGCATGGAGCGTAGAGCTTTACTTACTAGACTCTCCAAGCATGCAGAACCATGTACTTTCATGATTTCATCAACTTTTCACAACAACACAAGAGAAGTGGTACCCGAGCAGTACTTTTATCGGCTTTTACAGAGCAAGCACCGGTGCAAGTAGATGCACCGCTCTCTTGCACCGCTGTCAATATGTTGGTTTTATAGAACAAGCACCGATGAATAGAATGACATGATTTTGAGTTGCTTTAAATCCGACACTCACTTGGAGTTGGAGGTAATTTTAAGTCAACATATTGGATCGATTCACACATGACCATTGCTACATAAGGAGGAAGGGGAGAGGAAGAAGATCAAGGATTGTTTTAGGGAATGTTTGGTTTACTGCCATAGCTTTCATGCCATGATGTGGCGAGCCATGACGTGCTGTGGTGTAGGCGGGTGTGGGGTGGCGGAGGCGAAAGAAAGCTTTACCAAAGTTGCCACAGCTTTGCCACAGAAAACGACACAAAACAATAGGAAAACGACACATGAGAAAAGTTGTGGCGGCCTAAGGCGGGATGAAGAACAAACAATTACCTCGGGTGGTGTGGCGACAAACAGTTAGGGCGTGGCAACTTGTGGCCACAAACCAAATGGCCTCTTAATCCATTGGAAACGACCATCATGCATGTTTTGCTCACTTGAATGGAGATCTTCGAATAGAAATTGAGCTTAGGGTTTGGTTGTGACTTTTGCCCTCTAAAAGTGGTTGGGTTTTGTCCAAAGCCACAACCAAAAGCATTCTTTGCTGGTACAAAATTCATAGCAGGTAGGGCCCCCCATGGCGGCGACGAGCAAGGAAGAGGAGCTGCCATGGAAAATAGTTGAGACAGGGAGAGGAACCGCCATGGCCAAAAACCACAAAGTACTTTTCTCATTTTTATTGGATGTTCTAGTATCGAGTGTGAAGTTGTTTGTCCGATTTTTGATTTACGACGTGAGAGAAAATAAGCTGAAATGAGACAAGTCTTATCTCGTATAAGAGTTGGGGATCCAAGTACTCGTTTGGTTGTATACATCTTTTCAAAGATGCATCTTTCAAAGGCCTTTGTTCCATTATCTAAAACTAAAAGAGATCAACATTCATATATTGATAGCAAGCTTGGTAGAAAATAAGTTAGCACATAAATGACAAGCGATACATTTTATCTACTCCTTCACACCTTGTGTTCAACAGATAGGAGATTTTAAATGTGTTTTTAGCATGCAAAATCAAATACTTCCACCGTCCTAAAAATAATAAAAATCTCCATAGTTTCAAATTTGATATGTATTATAGATTAATCACATAATGTAGTTTTACAATAAAAATATTTGAATATATAAACATTTTGATACTGTTTTTATATGAACCTTGATTAAGGTTATTTAATTTATTCGGAAATAATATTTCCATTATTGGGGGAACAGAGTAGATTGATCACGTTCTTGCTGCCAATCCACTCGAGACCGTTGGTGAGCCATGACTAATCCACATTTAAACAAGTTACACAACTTTAGTTCAATCGCCATCTCTTCTATTGAATACGTAAGTTTGATTTTCAAAATTTTGGTCTATTTTATTGACCCAAAGATATTTTACTCCAATCATGTGTATGAAAGAAATTAAGATAAGAAATTACGATTTTGCCTAGATTAGACCGTATAGAATGAAGATTTCTTATACCCCTTAAAGCCATCAACATCATCCTAGCTCTTGTCAACGATAAACGTTAGGGCTAATTGCGCAATTGCCCCCGTTTAGATTAGGCCACGCACGCGGACGCACACGACTCGCACCCTCGCCTCTTCATCCATCCATCCCTCATCTCACTAGATCCCCTCGCACGCCGTCGTCATCACCGGAATCATGTCTCGGCCGGCGCCCCACACTTCATTCAATCGGTGCCACGCACGCGAGTCCTTCCCTGTGCACACAGCCACCGGCATCGCGTCCTGGCCCATCGTTGTTCTCTGCGAGGGCACCTGCTGGTACTGGCGGTGGTGCTGCGCATCAGGATAGCGGACTCCTGATCGCATCACGGCTTCAGTGACCTCCAACGCTTGTTGCGCATCAGCAGCTTGCCGCTACAGCTCCTCGTGGGCTCAATGGTGGTCCTCCTCGGCTTCTCTACGCAGCGATGCTCGACCACTGGACACCAAACAAGTGAAGCAACTCGCAATCAAGGTTTGAACCCTGCTCAAGTCCTCCCTGTCTCAGTTTCCTTTCCCGCTGCAATTGGTTCAGGGACGCTCTCATGGTCCTTGTACAGGGGTTTGCGATATAAACAATTTCCCAATAAATGCAGCTGGTGGGTTTGTTCCAGTGACAGTTCGTTGCGCATGATCTTTATTCTTTTTTGTTTATGTCATCAGTACTTGTTGGGTTTGTTATGGATGCTTGCATGGTTAATACAGACATGAAACGACCTGGATGTTGGGTTTGTTCTGAGCAGTGGCGGAGCTGGCGAGAAAATAAAGGGGGGCCAAATAAATTTTTCATTGGGGTACAAGCATACACTAGTTAGTCATGATTGTAGTTGTAGCAATTAATTATGCAACAAAAAAACACAAAAAGAAATAGCTTGGGTTCGGTGCGGGTCAGATATTTTTCTACTCGCTTCGACCTGGGGTCCATGGCGATCTATGTGTGGCGTCGTGCTTGTTGCGTGAGCATCAAAATTTCTGCAATGGTTCCGTCTGGTCTGGGTTGACATGCATTCGGAATTGCTAATTTTGGCTGTCTATAAACATGGATAATGTTAGAATAAGCTCTGTTCGATCTAAATATGGACAGTTCTTGTCCATTGCTTGAATTACTACATGGTCTTTCTTTTTTTCTTGTTTCGTTGGGGGTGGCCATGGCCCCAACCTGGATCAGTTGGGCCACTGGTTCTGAGGTTGCTACTTACAGCCATTGTCAGGCTCCAATGATAACAAATGCAATGACTTCAGACACTACGTGCATCTCATGCTAGGACTCCAATGATCACGGTTAAAATCCATTCTGAAGTAATATTGGGTTTATTTGAGTTTTATATCCTTCCTGACAAAACCAGAGGTTCAGTTTCAGTCCTCATTCATAAGTTGGTAAATTTATCTCCTTATTGGTTATTCAGTATTGGCAATCTCAGTCATGCTACATGGAAATTTTCATTTATGAGATTGCTTTGCTAACCTATATTCTCAAGACTGAAACTAAATTCACTTGTCATATATTTCATGACAATCTTTATATGCTAACACCTGAAACAGATATAGATTAATATATGAACAGATCAGTCAAACTAATCCCTACATGGGAACTAGCTTGGTGGATCAGAGGCAAAGGCAATCAAGAGGTAATCTCAGCATAAACTTAAAACTGTTTTCAATGAAACAGTTCATCGCAATGTATAGACTACGGCCATGCATACGCAAATCTAGCGTGCATCCACTGACTGCATAACAAAATACCCCAGGTACTTTAAACCCGAACTGATACAAAATGTAGCTACTGGATAATCAGATCCCTGGTCCATGCTGCTGTCATTCTAGCGCAATCACTCTGGTAGCGACGTAGGTAGTTGCTTCCAGAACCACACCATGGCTCTCAGTTCTGTTCTTTGGACCCAACTTCACTCATCTCAGTCATCTGCTCCTCCTCTTCCTTATACTTCTCGCCGTCCTGAACCATGCGCTCAATCTCCTCTTTGCTTAGCTGCCCCTTGTGGCTGGAAATGGTGATCTCGTTCTTCTGACCTGTCGTCTTGTCCTCCGCCGACACGTTCAGGACACCGTTCTCGTCGATGTCAAAGGTGACAGTGATCCGGGGTGCGGCCCTGGATGCCGGGGCGATCCTGGAGAGCTCGAACCTGCCGAGCAGGTAGTTGTCCCTGGCAGTCGCCTGCTCACCCTCGTACACCCTGATGAGCACGCTGTCCTGGTTGTCGATGCAGGTGGAGAAGAGCCGCTCCTTTCTGGCGGGGATAGTGGTGTTCCTCGGGATCAGAACCGTCATGGCGCCTCCTGTCGTCTCCACCCCGAGAGACAGAGGCGTGACATCGACCAGCATCAAATCTCTCATCTTGTTATGGCCAGCCTCGCCGCTGAGGATAGCAGCCTTCATGGCGGCTCCGTAAGCAACGGCCTCGTCGGGGTTGATGCTCCGGCAGAGCTCCTTCCCATCGAAGAAGTCCTGGAGCATGCTCTGCACCTTGGGGATGCGGGTGGAGCCACCCACGAGCACGACGTCGTCGACACTGCTCTTGTCCATCGCAGCGTCCCGGAGGCACTTCTCCACGGCCTCCATGCACTTGTTGAAGTGGTCTCTGTTGAGCTCCTCGAAATAGCAGCGTGTAATGGTTGCGTGGAAGTCAATGCCGTCATGGAAGGAATCAATTTCGATGCTGGTCTGGGCCGTGGAAGACAGCATCCTCTTTGCCTTCTCACAGGCCGTCCTGAGACGCCGGATCGCCTTTTGAGTTGTTTCGGACGTCCATCTTCTTGTATTTCTTGATGAACTCGCGCAGGAAGTATTTCACCATTTCATTGTCGAAATCTTCGCCACCAAGGTGAGTGTCACCAGCGATGGCCTTCACCTCGAACAGACCCATGTCAATGTCGAGGCCCGGATCAATGGTGAGGAGAGACACGTCCAAGGTACCGCCGCCGAGATCAAAGACGAGCACCGTCCTCCTTCCATCACTGCTCGGCATCCTGTCAAGACCATATGCAATAGCGGCAGCTGTGGGCTCATTGATGATGCACATGGCGTTCAGGCCAGCAATGGTGCCGGCGTCAATGGTGGCCTGGCGTTGAGAGTTGTTGAAGTAAACTGGGACGGTGGTGATGACGGCCTGCTTGATCGTCGTGCAGAGGTAGACCTCTGCAGCCTTCTTCATCTTTGCCAGCACCATGGCAGAGATCTCCTCCGCAGCGAACTGTTTCTCCTCACCTTTGTAATGCACCACAATCATCGGCCGGTCCTCGAGACCAGGGATGACTTTGAAAGGCCATAACTTGAGATCTTCCTGTACGGTCTCGTCGCTAAATCGGCGACCGATCAGCCGCTTCACATCTGTATACAAGAGAGTAACCATCAATCAAGTGTATAGAACTTTGCATCTAGAGACTAGAATTAGATAATCAGCTATTCAGTTCGTGCCTATGGCTATGCATGCAACAATTGAACGAGTCTTTGTTTATCCTCTATAAAATTGAAGTTTTCGGATGGCCAGTAATATCCAATAGCGGTGCTTAGTAGTAGGGAAACTAAAACAGTCACGTTAGAAGACAGAAAATTGTTCCACTAAAATCGGCGTGGGTCATTTAATTTGGGCGGGGGGATGGAAAATACAGAAATTAGTGAGCATGAACAAGGCAACGGTAGTACTCCCTCCATGTCCCTAAAGGATGTGACTCAAACCAGCCATCGTTCTTGGGTAGCCATCGTTCTTGGGTAGCCAACAAAGAGCAAAGCACGCCACTTCTGCGCTCGCAGTTGTTCCTAGTTCCTAACAGTACCAATCACGAACACCTCGGCGGCGTGCAGCGACGCATGGAAACAAACGCAAATAAAGTCCAGCGTTTCTCACCGTGGATGGTGTTGCACGGGTTCAGAGCGGCCTGGTTGACGGCCGCGTCGCCGACGAACCTGCCGGCGTCGGCGAACGCGACGCAGGACGGCGTGAGGAGGTTGCCCTGGTCGTTGGCGATGATCTCGCCGCGGCCGTGCCGCCACACGGCCACGCACGAGTAGGTCGTCCCCAGGTCGATGCCGATCGCTGGCCCGTCGCCCATCGACGCCGCCATCTCCATGTTCTCAGATGCGAGGCTCTCAAGAAACAGATGCCGCCACTACCACCGCCGGAAGTCGGAGAGACCCCGAGGTGTGAGCGCGGCGGCCGGCGCGAGGGTACTGCTGGTATCGTGGGAAGCGGCCTGGGACATATGTATAGCGCGCGACGATTGCGATCACGATGGCCATTAAAGTTTGCATCAGGATTCGTGAAATATTCCAAGCAAATAAATGTTTCAAAAACGATTCAAAAGAAACGTTTCAACTTTGGTCAAAGCATTTCTCAAAAAAAAATCTTTGGTCAAAAAAAAAAAAACTTTGGTCGGTACACTGTACACACCATGATCACGGCACCGAGACGCACGGCACAGTCGCACAGCCGTTCACGAGCGGTTCGGGGCCGGACCGTAACTGTGAACCTGGAAACTGGGCCAGTAATGCACAAACAGAAAACTGGGCCCTGGCGTCCAATCAGCATAGCGGCCCATGGGCCCATCGGCCGGTGCACGAGCGTCCTCCCACTGTGTCTGCGACTGCGCATCCCTTCCTCCTTCCTCCTTCCCTTCCCTTCCCCAGCCGCCCTCTCCCTCGCCCGCGGTCGCCAGACGGTCGTGGCTGCTGGGGCGTCAACTCCAACCGACGAAGACCTCCATCGACGGCGGCGAAATTAGGGCCGACTTCTAGAGGTTTCACTTCCCAGGTTGTTGTGGAGACAGCGCCGCCGCTTCCAATCGCCTGTGCTCTCTGCCACTCTGCCCTGCGGTGCGGAGCCGCCACCGCGGAAACCGGCTGGTGCGCGTGCGTGGAGCGGAGGCCATGGCGGTGGCGAAGGTCAAATCGGTCGCCCTCTCCGTCTCCCACAAGTGCCGGGTACTGCTCCCCAGCAATACCACCGACCGCGCCGCTCCTCCCTTGTTAGCTACTCAATAGCTACTGCTGTTCTTACTCTTACTTCCCTCGCCCCCCTGGTTTCGCAGAACATCTTGGCCGCCGGTTGGGAGGCCCACCTCAACACTGTCAAGGCCGACGCCAAGGGAAGGTGCGTACTACGCTCGTGTCGTATCATTTCATCTGTGTATTTTAATTTGTGCGCATAAGGTCTGGTCTGGTACCGTAAGAGCTGTTTGTCTTGATTGGTTTCTGTTGGGGTTGCTCTTGGGCAGCAAGGATGAGATTTACACATCGAGGGTGCACTACATGATCCAGAAGGGCACGCCCTACTTGATTGTCCCTGAGAACGACATGCACAACATTGTAAAACCCTCAATCCCTGTTGTTCGTGTACTTGTGATGTTCGATCAATTGTAGTTGCTGTCATAGTTAAATCACATTGTAATATGTTGTTTGTGTGGAATCTTGTGTTGGATAGAACATTATAATCGACGAGCGGGGGTCTCTTGCAGTATGCAGTCCGATCCGGGGCCGAGTTGCGGGCTTATTGAAGTCACTGAAGAAGGTCCTTCTCTATGAATTTCAACTTGATGGCATCAAATTTTTTTGCTCGTTTGCTCTTCTTGTATCGCTTGTACTAGCACCTTAATCTTGTTGCTCAACACAGACGCCTCCTCGGGTTGCTATGACTGGTGATGTTCTGCGCCTGAAAGACTCAAAGGTAAACTTGTGCTTCCGTAACCAGCATGCATAAACATGCTTCATTAAGGGTGCAAAGGGGTATCCTTTAGGTGCACCTCCAAACCTCTTTAGTTCAAGTATTTGTACTACTTCAATAATTTGGACAACAAGTACAAATATTTGAACTAAAGAGGTTTGGAGGTGCACCTAATTGTCACCAATTTGCACCCCCTATGCTTCACTGCTTACTATAGGTGGTAAGGTGATGCACTGATGCCCGCTAATATTTGTGTACTGTGCCTCAGGTTCCAATTGTTGTTGATAGCCTAAAGAAAGCTATTCTGAAGGAAAATGAAGCTGCTGGTGGCGCTAGTTATGGAGTGTCCGCAATACTGTCTTCGGCAGGTGCTACCTGCAGGTCACGGAGTGAGGGCATCCTTAGTCTACTCGGTGATGAGAGCTCTTACAGCATCTTAAAATTTGACATAGGGTCTGTAACACGGCTTGTTTACTTTCTGATGTTAGGTATGTTTTCTTATTACTTAATTCAGCACGGCTGAATTTTCATCAATGCTATTCTTGCAGTTCATGTGTCTACATAGACTCCAACGGGAGCAGCCATGATATTGAAATGGACAGCTTTGAACCACCAAAAGCAGATCTGCTAAGTAAGGTTTTGTTCTTATAATACAAGCTCTTTCACCCCTGTTGCCCTGCACCTTCACCTTTATTCTTTTGATGGCAGCTATATGCGGACAAAATGTTAAGCTAGATATATAACTGCAGGATGCTACTAGTTGGTTGCTTTCAACAACTATATGTTTCCGCACTTGCACCACAATGTTAATTTTCTAAATATGTATTCTCCTTCCTAGTGCCATTCTCCTTGAAGCTTGTGGATGGAATCAACCGAAATGACTCAATGAGGAAGGCACTGATGATGTTCTGTTTTGAGTATTTTAATGTGAAAGCAAGAGTAAGTTATTCTCTTTATCTGCACAAATTGCAATGTTGCATAGGATGCTCTTGTTGCAATTTGCATGATATGTGACGCTCTTTTCTTGTCTTCTGAATTATGACCTTTCTATTTGTTCAGTACAATTAACTATCATATCTGTCTTTGCTTGAAGAACGCTGTCATGCTTTCCATTGACCACCATGGTTTTGATGTCCTCGCCAAAGTGCCTGAAAGAGCCATCCTTACTGATGTCCCTCGACAATACCACTGGAAGGAGTTCAGGTTCACATTCAAGGAACCAGCCAAGGATGTTGAGGACTTCTGCCGCATGCTGGTTGGGTTAGAGGAAGAGGTTGTGCAGATTGTGAAGAGGTATAGCGGTGTAGGGCGATAGCCCACTTGCCAGGTTCACATTCAAGGAACCAGCCAAGGATGGTGAGGACTTCTGCCGCATGCTAGTTGGGTTAAAGGAAGAGGTTTTGCAAAGCGTGAAGAGCAATAGCGGTTTAGGGAACTTATGGTTTAGGGTTATGTTTTTTTTTTTTTTTGTTTTTTTGAAAGAACCGGCGGGAGAGCTGCCGCTATATGCTATGTTCTTGGACAATATGTTTTCTCGTTAGTAGAGTAGATTATGTTTGAACATGAGCGGCAAGCTACCTATATCTGATTGAATGGTTTTCATATGATGTTTATTTATTTATAAGTTGTTGAAACTTGAAAGTGAAAACCCTGGATTGCAAACCCAAATTATATATTTAGTTATTTTTTACCGGCTGCATGATCGACTTTTGTGTGTGTCTTGTTATTGGAGTGCGGTGTTCTATGTGAAGTCAGTATTTCTTAGCTACATATACCATCTAGTGTTCCTGTAGCTAAGCTACAGCCTTTTTCTGATCTGAAATCTGGGTTATTCAGAGTATTGCGTAGGTTAATAAAGTTTTTAGGCATCTATAAAATAGATTTCGAAGATGTAATACTTCCATTGCATGCAGGAATGAAAAGTATATCATACTAATCACAATTTATATAGCCAGGGTAATATATATAATATATAAATAAAATACTTAAACATGAACTAGGCGCCCTGTATATGGCCAAAAAAGAAATTGCATGAATATAGTACTAGAATCCAGTTTGTAATTATTTAAGCAAAACTATAAATGAAAATTTCTATCATTTAGTCGACTTCTTCGATCTTGGGGCCAGCACCGCTGCCACCAGCCGGCGGAGCATCCTGATCCATGCCACCGGCCATGTCAGGACCAGCGGCGCCCTGGTACATCTTGGCGATGATGGGGTTGCAGAGGCCCTCCAGCTCCTTCATCTTGTCCTCAAACTCCTCAACCTCGGCGAGCTGGTTGTTGTCGAGCCAACTGATGGCCGCCTCGATGGCGTCGTCAATCTTCTTCTTGTCGGCCTCCGGCAGCTTGGAGGCGATCTTGTCGTCCCTGATGGTATTGCGCATGTTGTAGGCGTAGTTCTCGAGCGAGTTCTTGGCGTCCACCTTCTTCTTGTGCTCCTCGTCCTCGGCCTTGTACTTCTCTGCCTCCTGCACCATCTTCTCGATCTCCTCCTTGCTCAGCCGGCCCTTGTCGTTGGTGATGGTGATCTTGTTCTTCTGGCCGGTGGTCTTGTCCTCCGCCGACACGTTGAGGATGCCGTTGGCGTCCATGTCGAAGCACACGGTGATCTGGGGGACGCCCCTGGGCGCCGGAGGGATGCCGGAGAGCTCGAACTTGCCGAGCAGGTTGTTGTCTCTGGTCCTGGCCCTCTCACCCTCGTACACCTGGATGAGCACGCCGGGCTGGTTGTCGGAGTAGGTGGAGAAGACCTGCTCCTTCTTGGTGGGGATGGTGGTGTTCCTGGGGATGAGCACCGTCATGACGCCTCCGGCCGTCTCCAGGCCGAGCGAGAGCGGCGAGACGTCGAGCAGGAGCAGGTCCTGCACCTTCTCGTTGCCCTCGCCGGTGAGGATGGCGGCCTGGACGGCGGCGCCGTAGGCGACAGCCTCGTCCCGGGTTGATGCTCTTGCACAGCTCCTTGCCGTTGAAGAAGTCCTGGAGCAGCTGCTGCACGCGGGGGATGCGGGTGGAGCCGCCTACGAGCACGACGTCGTGCACGGTGCTCTTGTCCATCTTGGCGTCGCGGAGGCACTTCTCCACGGGCTCCATGCACTTGCGGAAGAGGTCCATGTTGAGCTCCTCGAAGCGGGCGCGGGTGATGGTGGTGTAGAAGTCGATGCCCTCGTAGAGCGAGTCGATCTCGATGGTGGTCTGGGCGGTGGACGAGAGCGTCCTCTTGGCCCTCTCGCAGGCGGTCCTGAGCCGCCGGAGCGCCCTGGGGTTGCCGGTGATGTCCTTCTTGTTCTTCCTCTTGAACTCCTGCACGAAGTGGTTGACGAGGCGGTTGTCGAAGTCCTCGCCTCCCAGGTGGGTGTCGCCTGCGGTGGCCTTGACCTCGAAGATGCCCTCCTCGATGGTGAGGAGCGAGACGTCGAAGGTGCCGCCGCCGAGGTCGAAGATGAGGACGTTCTTCTCGCCGTCGCTGCTCGACTTCTTGTCGAGCCCGTAGGCGATGGCCGCGGCCGTGGGCTCGTTGATGATGCGCATGACGTTGAGGCCCGAGATGACGCCGGCGTCCTTGGTGGCCTGGCGCTGGGAGTCGTTGAAGTAGGCCGGGACGGTGACGACGGCGTTCTTGATGGTGACGCCGAGGTAGGCCTCGGCCGTCTCCTTCATCTTGTTGAGGATCATGGAGCTGATCTCCTCGGCCGAGAACTGCTTCTCCTCGCCCCTGAACTGCACCCCGATCATGGGCTTGTCGCCGGAGCCCGGTATGACCTTGAAAGGCCACAGCTTGCTGTCACTCTGCACCGACGCGTCAGAGAAGCGCCGGCCGATGAGCCGCTTCGCGTCTGCAAACGGATCGATCAACAAACCAAGCAGCAGCGTATTAGTACCGCGTATGAACGGATCGGATCAAGCATACAGATAGATAAACAGCCTTCACGTATAACAAAATAATGAACAAAAGAAAGATCGGTGATCGTGGACTTACCGAAGACGGTGTTGATGGGGTTCATGGCGACCTGGTTCTTGGCGGCGTCGCCGACGAGCCTCTCGGAGTCGGTGAACGCGACATAGGACGGCGTTGTGCGGTTGCCCTGGTCGTTGGCGATGATCTCGACGCGGTCATGCTGCCACACCCCGACGCACGAGTAGGTCGTGCCGAGGTCGATGCCGATCGCAGGCCCGTCTCCCTTCCCGGCCATGGAGATCGACGCTCACGTCGAGAGTATCGGGGAGGAGAAGGGGGAAAAAATATCTGCTGGACTCGCCGGGTCAGCGCGTGCGTAGCGTACGTGGAGGAATTGAGGAATCGGTGGACGAGGAGGGGGGAGAGGCGATGTGAGGCAGGATATAAAGGTTTGTGTGGTCGGGGACGGGTTCTAGAATGTTCCGGCGCGTCTCGGCCGTCGGATGCGATCTGGACACTGGTGTTGGCCGTCGGAACGGCGCGCGTCGTGGGGAACTTGGACCCGTTCGTGGATGCTAATTCCGGCAGCAACAAATTGCAATAAGTCACAGAAAAAAAAATTCTAATTGCAATAATTCTAGAGTGTACCGGAAGGTTCTGGAGATGGAGACGTTCACTCTGGCGTCGTGGGTGGGTGACTGGCGGTTGATGCGTTGCTTCGGCGTGTTGCGTTGCCGCCGTCCGTGTTGTTCGATGTTTCGGAGGCCGCCGAGTTTGACCGTAAATAAGAGAAATACTTGCTCGCACAAAAAAAGGTGTCGATAAGGCTTTAATTTTTAAAATCTAATTTAACCATTCTTTTTATTTGAATAATTTATATAAATATTATCAATTTTGTTATGACTTATTAGATCATTAAAGATATTATAATAGTAACTAATTTATTTTAAAATTTATATAAATATTTAAAATAAGATGAATGGTTAAATTAGATTTTAAAAAATTAAAAGTTGCGTTTTTTTGGACGGAGTACTTTTTTAGACAAAAAGGTAAATAAGAGGAAGGTTCTTGCTTATTTTGGCACAGCAGAACAGAACAGAGCAGCCACGAATTCGAAAGCCCAGTAGAAGGCAGGAACTGCTGGCCCAAGTTGAGGTCGTCTATGTAATCCAGGCCTGGCCTGTTTTAGGAGTCCCAAAGCAAAGCATGTGCATCATGGCCCAGTGGAGAATGTTCAGATTCAGTGACATTTTATCACCACCATCATTCATTCACCCAATAGAAAAAGGGGCCTAGATTTCCTAAAAAGATGACGAGGCCTACATTTTACGATCACCTAAAAGAAAAACCTACGATCGTGGTCACATTGCATGCCGTTGTCACATCATCTGATCATCAAGACGCGTCCTACATACGCTTCGATTCTGCGGCTTCAGTTAGTGGGTGGGTGGTGTATGGTGCAACGCCCGCCCACACTGCCCACGCGAAAGGAACGGCCGGCGGTGCCATCCATATCCACGCATCTCGCCGTCTTAATTTGCTTTCCGGCCGGCGACCTGGAGGAGAATTGAACCTCGCTACTCCCGTGCAGTGATGTGATGCGGACGCTCGTTGAATTGGGCCCTTCGTCAGATTCGCAGCCCGTAACCTATTCTATCGTCGCGTTTTGCGGTCAAATATTCTCGCACCAAAGCTACACATCCGTTGGAGAACAAGGTCTCGATAGCGTAAGAGATAGATGGAATGCCCATGTGTGATACTAAGCGAGGGAGACGGAACATGAATCAATGCATGACTGCCGACCACTATGCGGCAGCAGTGCAGGCAGGAACGAGATAAGCTTGGTGAGGCGGCAATTCATTGTAGGAGATCGGCAAAGATATCCATCCAGCTCGTCTCCTGAGATCAGAGTGAGCAAGGCTTTCGCTCGCTTTTGGCCGCTGGAAGGAGGAACAGTTGGGATGAGGACTCTTCTTTCTAGCCAAAGCGTCGAGTTTGTTCAGAGGCATAACACGTCAAGTCTTAGTTCTTAGTCGTCTCGTGCTTTAAATTTGCATTACCTTCTGGTAAAGTATAGCATATAATAAGTAGTATGTGTCTGTGTTGAACGGTTGTCGTACTCATTCATTCATGAATGCTTTTTCACAATACATATATAAAAGGTTTACGCATCATTTCTATTAAGACAAGAATATTGAAAGTTAATTACAACGACGTGCCACGAATGATGCACTGGGGGGTATAATTATACAATGGTTTTGTCCTCCCTAACAGAAGGAGATCAAACACTATTACTCACTAGTTATACAATTAGCTAATCATCATCATCAATCATACGCGTTGCCTCCCTCAGCGTCCAACCGCCCTCAGCTCCTCACCTAGCGAATCCCGGAAGAGCTCTCGCAACACCTTGACACCTTTATTCACGCATGTTGAGGCCAAAATGTTATATTTCCTTTACTTGATCTTAGAAAAATACAGTGACAGCATGAAGTCTTTACGAAAAGAGGAATTTTGATGTTTGTTCTATGAGAAAAAGAATCTTTTATTCGATCCTTTGTCTAAGCTGTACAATCAAAACAAAACTACAAGCTTCAACTTTCAGCTGTGAAAAAGCTAACACAAATAGCAAATGAAGTTTTTTATCACAAAGGACAAATCCATATGACAAAGCGAAGCACTGAGTTTTCTCATGTTTTTATTAAAAAAACTTTTAAAAGACAACCACCTACGATCGGCAAAGATATCCATATGGTCGTTGTTTCTAACATATGACATTGCCCACTTTATAATGGATTGGTTAAACGCTCTTCTTTTTGTAATTGGGTGCAAAAGCGACTAAATTAGTGTAGGCAGGAACGAGATAAGCTTGGTGAGGCGCCAATTCATTGTAGGAGCTCGGCAAAGATATCCATCCTGCTCGTCTCCTGAGATCAGAGTGAGCAAGGCTTTCGCTCGCTTTTGGCCGCTGGAAGGAGGAACAGTTGGGATGAGGACTCTTCTTTCTAGCCAAAGCGTCTAGTTTGTTCAGAGGCATAACACGTCAAGTCTTAGTTCTTAGTCGTCTCGTGCTTTAAATTTGCATTACCTTCTGGTAAAAAGTATAGCATATAATAAGTAGTATGTGTCTGTGTTGAACGGTTGTCGTACTCATTCATTCATGAATGCTTTTTCTACAATACATATATAAAAGGTTTACGCATCATTTCTATTAAGACAAGAATATTGAAAAGTCAATTACAACGACACGCCACGAATGATGCACTAAGGGGGTATAATTATACAATCCGGTTTTGTCCTCCCTCAAAGAGGATGATCAAACACTATTCTTCTCAATTATACAACTAGCTAATCGTCATCATCAATCAAACGTGTTTTGTACTTCCTTGCTCAGCGCCTCGGCTCCTCACCTGGCGAATCCCGGAAGAGCTCTTGCAACGCCACGGCCCCTTTATTCGCGGATGTTGCAAGTGAAATTATATATTTCCTTACTTTTTTTCCCAAAAAAAAATGCAGTGACGGCAGGAAGTCTTTATTTACGAAAAGAGGATTTTTTTGAAGTTTGTTCTATGAGAAAGGAATATAGTCTTTTTATTCGATCCTCTGTCTAAGCTGTACAATCAAACAAAACTACAAGCTTCAACTTTCAGCTGTGTGAAAAGCTAACAAATAGCAAATGAAGTTTTTTTTTTTTTTTTTCAAAAAGACAAATCCTCCATATGACAAAAGCGAAGCACTGAGTTCTCTCATATTTTTTTATTAAAAACTTTTTAAATGACAAGCACTTACGATCGGTAAAAGATATCCATGACCGTTGTTTCTAACATACGACATTGCCCACTTTATAATGGGATTGGTTAAAGGCTCTTCTTTAGTAATTGGGTGCTAAAAAGCGACTAAAAGGAAAATGACCCAAACTTAAAGGTGTAATTTTGGATCTGTCCTTTATAGCTAATTTCCAAACAAATTAGTGACATTTTGTTTTCATTTAACATCAGGTGATAAGATCTCCCACTTGAATGGACTACCACTGACTGGGTGGGCTAGAAAATGCATGGTTGGTAACGGGACACCGGTTTTTACACGTGGCCATGAGGCTTGAACAAGAGTATAAGGGTGAGAATTGCCAACTACAGGCAAAATATTTGTTTGGTTAATGGAGAGAGACACTAGTTTACACGTGGCCATGAGGCTTACAAGAGTATAAGGGTGAGAATTGCCAACTACAGGCAAAACCTTTGTTTGGTTAATGTGGAGAGAGAGAGAGAAGAGTTGAACAGAAAATTAAGGTGGAAATTTATTTTTGTCCTAATCCTTTGTTTGGTTAATGGAGAGAGTTGAACAAGGATACCCCTGTTTGGTGTGTGGGTTTATGAGTAGAAAATTTATACGATAACTCGTGACGAACTTCAACCTTACATTTTTGCAGTAGCTGGGACAGGTTCAATGTCATAGGGCACAAGATAATATCATTGAGTTGTTTCCATAGTTCCAATCAACACAGAGGAGGAACATGGTAGAGAACTTGGCTAACAGAGTGTGAGAGGACCTTGAAAAAAAATAGAGTATAGCTAGAATCGAGGAGTTTTTTTTTCTCAAAATGTAAAAGGTTTGTGTATCAATGTATTAAGAAGAATAGTTTAAACATAAAGGCGGCGTGCTTCTATGGAGCATCGAAGGAGAGGTCGACCTAAAAACCGTGAAAACCACCCAAAAGTTCTAGGCGATGGGGACAGGTCAGGATAGGGTGCTCTAGGTCCTTAAACATGGTTATAAAGGACACGGTATTAGTATTGGACTCCATCATCCTTCTTACAGGGGGATCCGCCTTGGACTAGCAACCGGTCAAAGAAGCAAACCTTTGGGGGAGCATGGTTTCCCCAAACAAACTTAGGGTGTCTTTGATTATGGTATGTGGTATCCACCAAGCCGCTAGTACATAGAAGCTTATTGGCTCATGTATATTTTTTTTGTCCTGACGGATGCAAATAGATGATGATTGGTTGCCCTATTGGTCGATACCACAATATTTTTCGAATCCACTAGTTGAGCGTGTGTCGCACCACACGTGCCTGCCTTGCAAGAAATAATGGAACTCATCCACATTCCCATAAAAGCTAGGCCAGGATGTCTATGTTGCACCTGTTGAGCCAAGCTCAGCTCATGAACCAAGCAACCAAACAACTTTTTTTTTTATTGGACGTCCTTGACGATGGTGATCCACATCATCCATGTCCTTGAGGTACCCAAGACAATGGTGTGCTCCATTACACATCGCTCCTAGGCATTGGTTTTTTCCAAGTCTAGGGCTAAGATGGATGCAGGGGTCCTAGCCAAAACGCCCTGGATATGTTATGTACAATGTTTTTCTAGAATTACACAGTAACACCCCTATAAACACATGTACGTAAATCTTACCCCTATGAACACCTCTGAATGACCGAGCCAACAGATCCAGAGATTCCCGAAGTGACCACTGGCACCTCGTTCCCGACGGGAATGTCGCTTACCACTTAAAGCATAACAACGGTAAATTCTAAAATAAATTCAGGAAAATGCGAGCTCTCATGCTAAGTCGAGAACTTGAACCAGATGGGCGGGTTCACCACAAGAGACCTAACCAACCGATATGATCAGTTTGCATATGTGTCCAATGTTTCTGAAGTTCAGTCCGTATATGACAGGCCGTAGAACTCGGATAAATTAAATGTATTGCAGTATTATATAAATAATTCCTGTACTCATCAATAGCAGTCAATTGGGAGAACCGTCTCTGACTAGGTGGAAATGCGGAGGGACGCCGGCCGCTTTACCGGCCCGATCGATCGAACTAAACCATACCTTACCTCCGGCATAATCTGCCCCACGCATCCTGATCGCACCGACAAATCTTCTGTTATATTCCTTGTGGCAAACAGTAAATGAGCCCCATCTCCATGGATATTCCCTGCGACTTTAGCTCCGTCGACTTTAAGCTTTGCCTGCAGATACGTAGGGTCCAGGAAAGCTCTGCGAAATCAGCGCGGGGGGTTCTAATGGTGATTAATTAATAAGTAATGAACGGAAAGGGAGCTACTTTATTTAGCTGGATCGATCATACTCCCACCATGCTATGATGTCTCCTGTCCTGTTCACAGCATGCAGCGCCGCTAAACGTACGGTTGTTAGAATGCACGGCCCGAATTCCGATCCTTATTAAAATCATTCAGTATACAACTATTCTAGGTTTTTTTTTTTTTTGCAAAAGTTTTTACGTATTCTTATATTATTAAGGGGAGAAAATATTTCAGTACAATTAGGATGACAAGAGATTCTCAATAAACTTAGAGGCGACTTAATTAACCTATTACGTACTCGCTGAAGAAGACAACCAGGTTGCCTTGGGGCCTGCTCAACTAAGGACATGGGGAAGATCAAGCCCCCAAGGCTCGACGGCGGCTGACTTTATTCTAGGGTTTTCATAGCCATGGCTGCAGCAGGTTTGCATACCTCACTCACTCTCAAAGAGTCACACAGCACGCAGTAAATTAGCTCTCGTATCTATGGAGATGGAGAAGTCCTATATATATACAATTCCAAACGAGTGCTCTGCGTGTGCCCACGCTAGCTAGCTGCACAAAACTAAATGATTGTAGCAAATGCAGTGACAGCAGGCAAGGCTAGCAGTGCCAGCCGCCAGGTACACCGTGCAGCCGTGCATGGCCGGCCGGCCGTTGGCCCTACGCAAAGCTCCCGGCCGGCCAGGCCTAGCTACACTTGGCCGTTATTCCCGGGTCCGATCGACTGGCACAACAGCACCTGCGTGGCCGTATGTGCCCCGGCGGGATACGGGCTACGGCGTGTCACCCGCCATCTGCTTCGGCTGTCACTCATCAGACACAACAAGGCATCATGCATGCATTGTACTGTACCAAGCACCACGCACCAAGCACCAAGCACCAAGACTACGTGAAAGGCTACGTAGTGTAGCCAGTACCGGCTGGTCTGGGCATGCGGCGGCGGCCATGGTGACCATACGAGGATTGACAGCACGGCACCACCCTGGCCCGGCCGCGCAGCGGCTTTGCGCTACCGGCGCCGCAGCAACGTCGCCTCAGTAACTCCATCCGGCCGGCCGGCGGTCAATTTTTTCGTCGCGTCTTCCATCGAGCTCCGCGCCGCCTCCGTCCGTGTGACCGTCGTCGCGTCGAGGTGGTCACAAGCGCCATGATCCATTTATATCCTTAAACGCCACGAACGTACAAGGTGGAGGAGCTAGCCACCGTAACATTGTTTGGACATATATTAGATGGATTAGTATGGTTATGATTATGATAGGACACAAGACAAACGGCTAGGTAGTAGAAATGGCGACAAAGGTTTTTCTGCTGTACTTTCTTAAAGAAATAGGACAAGACAAGCGGCTAGGGGCAAACACATTTTTGTCCTCTACCATCAACCGTGACCGGCCGTTGTTACGTAGCTCTGCTTGCTTGTGATTTGTGGTGGAAACAGGCGAGTGGTATTGTGGATGATGTTGTTTCCTTTCTGCTTGCTTTGTGATTTGTGGTGGAAATAGGCGAGATATTGTGGATGATGTTGTTTCCTTTAATTGATACATGTAAATCTTCAGATAATTCTGAAAACGCACTTTGCGCAGGAAAGCATCGATCGCTACCTAGCTAGGCATCTCTTCTTCTTTTTTTTTTGAGAATGACACAGATGTACTAAGTGTTTTGACCGCGACTGAAATTGAATAATATTCCGTTTATGCTTTGTCATCATAAAAGAAAGAAAATGACATACCGTCATTCCTGCCATAGGGAGACAACAAAAGGATTCTAATGAGTACACGTATGATTAGCTGCTAGCTAGACATTTCACCATTAGTACGGTAGTATGATGTCTTTCATTTTATTTTTCCTTAGATCGTTTTTTTTTTTTTTTTTTTGTCTTTCCACTACAGAAAACTGAAATTGCCTTGGTAGCGCAGAATTTCATTGAGGACCAAAAATCAACCATCAAGGAAAGAATAGTTTTCTTGGCGGTGCTACCACACTTTTTTAATCGATTAATTGGATAATGTCATCATTGTATTTTTTGTAGCTAAATAAATGACATTATAATTTTCCTACTATGGAGTAGGAGTATATGCCATTATATATATATTTCTACTGATGCCTGAAAGCTGCCACTTTATATGTTTTCCATGACCCAGATCTATGCTACACAGTTTGCATGGACAAAAATATTCACTACAGGAAACCAGCGTCTTTGCGAGTCGCGAAGAGGTTCGCCGAGTGGCAAAAGCCGCTTTTCGGCAGCGAACACCTTTACAGAGTGCCAATCTCAGAACTCTGCAAAACCAGCTTTTGCCGAGTGCCTCAGCCGTCGCGGCGCGCACTCGAGGAAAACAATACTTTTGCCGGGTGGCGGCCGTCGGCAAAATAATACACTTCGGCAAAGGATATGGGACCAAATGGGCCGGCTCTCCGTCACATTTGCGCCGAGTGTCTCACGTTAGGGCACTTTCAGAACAAACGCGGACGCTTTGCCGAGTGCCAACCTTCCGTGCACTCTCGGCAAATACTCTCTTGCCGAGTGCCACATAAGGCACTCGGCAAGCCGTTAATTTTTTTTTTTTTTGTCCCATATTTTTTTTTTGTGTGCCATTAGTACCCTAATTACATGTCATATTCACAATTTGGGAGAATTTCCGCTGTTTTGCTATATTTCATGAATTATTTTTTATTTTCTTGCATTTTCTTGGCGACTCAAATTTGAGCTAGAGGGTACATGAAATAATGGGCGGTGGTCATTCAAAAATGTTATTCCGATGTTTGGCGTATGTTTAGGCTAAATCCGAGGGGACGCTGAAAGGAACATTTTTTAGGGAACATGGCCAGTGGCGTCTTTTAAAAGGTGTTTTTAAAATCTATAAATTCAAAGCGAAGTTTAAAATTCCGAAACTTGGCGTGGTGTCTTGTCGGAGATGGGAGGCTTTGTGAAAAGTCTCCGGGTTTTAGCCATCCGACGTCGGTTTTAGCCATCCGACTTTGCTCGAAACTTTTTCAAAATTTTTCACGTGTATTCTCCCACGAGATGAGACAAGACACCACGCCCAAGTTTCGTGATTTTTAAACCGTTTGATTTTTGCTAGAAATTTAAAAACACCTTTTTCCCGCACGTGATCATCATGTTCAAGCATTACAAATGTTCGAAATTTCAGGCGAGTCCCGGGATTTAGCCTAAACATACGCCAAACATCGTGAATAACATTTTTGAATGACCACCGGTCCATTATTTCATGTACCTGCAGTTCAAATTTGGAGTCGCCAAGAAAATGCAAGAAAATAAAAAAAATAATTCATGAAATATAGCAAAACAATTTGAATTTGTCCCAAATTGTGAACATGAGATGTAATTATCCTACCAAGGCCACACAAAAAAATATGGGACTAAAAACAAAAGATACTTTGCCGAGTCTGCCGAAACGTGACACCCTGAAAAGGGTAGTTTGTCGAAAGTGCCTCGTGAGGGCGGCACTCCCTCAACAAACGAATTTGAAAAATACAAAAAACACCTTGCCGGGTGCCAGTTCCCAAGAGACGGCAAAGCCCGTCAATATCCGGGACCGAGGCCCCATTTCCTCATTCTTCCCCACGCCCGCCCACGTTCGGCCGACGGGAGACGGCGCCGCCGCCGCTGATCCTCGCCCTCCCGGCCTCGGGCCGCCGTCGCAGCGGGCGGATTCGCCACGCCATCGCGCCGACCTCCCAACGCCGGAAAGCGCTTCGTCCCGCGCTTGCCCGTCCGCGCGCCGCCCCCGCCCGGTACGCCCGCCCGCCACGGCGCCCGCGGGCCTCGCCCCGCCCCGCCCGCCCCTGATGGATCCGCCCCGCCCAACGCCAGGGGCCGTTCAAGGCCTTCGCTCGCCTCGGGCAGCGCGCCCAGCGGGCCGGCCGGCCGCCCGCCCCGCCGGAGTCGCCGCTCGCTTCGCTGACTCCGCTGGGCCGGCCTTGGCCCGGCTGTGCCTCCTGCCCGGCGTGCTCGCCGGATCCGGCCAGCGCCGCTTCCCGGCAAGGAGCAAAGTCCGCGGCGCCCCTCGCCCGCGGCCGGCTTATCTCGGCCCGGGCTGGTTTTGTGCACGTGAGGAAGGGAAGGGAAGGGAAGAAGAGGGAAGAGGGAGGAAGGGGAAGGGAAGAAGAGGGAAGGGGGGAGGGAAGGGAAGGGAAGAAGAGGAAGAGGGAGGAGGAAGAAGAGGGAGGAAGGGAAGAAGAGGGGAGGAGGAAGAAGGGGAAGGGGAGGGGAGGAGGAAGAGAGTGCCTCTCGACCTGGCCGCCACCGCTATCATCGCCGCCACGGTGCTCGGCCTGGCGGTGATCGACGCCGCTGCCGCCGACCGATTCTTCGCCGTGGTGACGGGACGCCGCCGCCGCCGACCGTGTTTTGCCGCCGCGGCCAAGGTAAAGCCCTATCTTTCTAGTAGTGGTTAGTACTAGTAGTTAGTAGGGTTAGTAGTAGTAGTTAGTAAATAGTTTGGTGGCCTTCGTTACTTATATATTGGTGGTTGTTATATTGGTGGTTGGCGGACTTCGTGCGCATATTGATGGTTGGTGGCCTTCGTGCCCATATTGGTGGTTGGTGGCCTTCTCGTGCCCATTCTCGGTATATGCATGTGGTTGTTGGCCTTCGTGCCATGTTTTTTGCGGTTTTGGGTATCTCCCGTGCGGGGGAGGTGTCTTCGAAATTTTGAGTGGACACTAACTTTTTTGGCCTTGTTTTTGTAGGAGGACAGTCGGAGGGACTCGGCGACCGATGCCGCCCTCGTGGGCGGGTCTTCTTTGCACCGCGTCTCCACCGACCCCGTAGGTATGAATCACGTCCGTCCCATCCTTGTAGTTGTCTTACATAGCGCGACCCGGTTAAGCGTCTCCCGTCCGAAAGAGATACGGCGTTGGTATGCGCATCCGTGCATATCTGCGACCGTATCCGCTTTCGGATTGTCCACGATTTTTGGACAGCCCGTGGATGCGAGAACAAGGTTAAGCATCCATGCCCGACTCCGAAAGCCGGGATTTGAAAGACACCTCCCGTTGTTCTCGGATACACACTCTCCCAGACGGGGCGTGTATCGGGAGAACAAATGGGAGGTGCCGTCGAAACCCGGCCCGGGCGGGACCCGAGCATGGATGCTAACCTTGTTCACGATCCCGGGTGGGATTAGGACCTACCCCTCACCTATTAGATGGTAGGAACGCCGTGTAGATGCAATTGTCGCTATGTGGCTCGGCCGACATGGGCGTATGACGAGGATGGATAACCGTGAGTGGATGTACACGGCTTCGCAAGTAAGAGTCTTGAATGGGTTAGGGGACCGATGCTTTCTCGAACATGCATTTGGCCCAGCTGCTAAAGGGTTCGTTTTCGGATGCCGTGGTCCCGTCGCAAAGAAATGTAAGAACAAGAAAAAGCGAGTCAAGATTGAAATGGGTAAACATATTTACAACAACGGATTAGATCCCAAACTATAGCATTTGGATCTTCCACGGCGAAGTCGATCGTATTAGAGAGGGCGTGGTGAGGCCCCTCCTCGAGGAGTATGATCAAGATGCCGGATGGCGGACATGATGGCTGGAGACTTTCACGATGCACGCGAGTTCAATGGAGGATTGGAGGAGGAGGAACTCGAGGAAACCGCAAAGGCGTTTCTACGAGATGATGGAGGCGGCACTGAAAGCCCCTTCACGAAGACAATGGTTACGGTGGATGCCATTTCACGCCTTATAGCGTTGAAGTCGCAATTGAGCATTAGTCGAGACGCGCCGACACCTCGTTGTCGATTATTGGCAACCGCTTCAGGGTCACGCCCTGCCAAGAACACGCGACAGTCACGAGAGACTTCTTCGTGGACTCAAGATGCCGTATGAGTCGTACCATGCTTGTCCAAAGGGGTGCGTCCTATTTGGGGAGATCTCAAGGAAGCAACGCACCGCCCAAAGTGCAAAAGCACGTAGGTTTGTGGAGGTAGAATGTAGTGATGGCGGGGAAGAAAGCAGTCCAAGATCCCCGAGATGGTCGACACCGACACCTTCCTTTCGTCTTCGAGGCTCCAACGGCTGTACATGTGAGGAGTCCGCGAAACAAATGACATGGCACAAGAAGGGCAAAAGATACAGTCCCGAGAAGTTGGTACACCCATCGGATGGTGATGCATGGAAGCACTTCGATAATATGCATCCCGAAAAAGCTATGGAGGCTCGAAATGTACGCGCCGTAAGCGTTTGCAATGAATGGGTTCAACCCGCACGGTCAACTCGGGGCGGCCCCGCATAACTTGTTGGCCGTGTTCGTGATCCCTCTCAACCTTCCCGTGTCATGTTTGAGCTCAAGCACCATTTCTTGACGCCGATATACCCGGGCACCCGGCAACAATATGGGTGTGTTCATGCAGCGGTGCAGGGATGAATTGCAAGATGCTTGGCAAAATGGGAATGCGACGCACGGCCGAGCTACAAAGACAAACTTTACAATGCATGTGTGGTACCTATATTCAATGCATGACTTCGGCTTATGGCATATTCAGCATGGTGTGTTCATGGGAGGTTCCTTGCCCAACATGCAAGGCAGTGCGATTCACCGGCTTCTCTCAAAGGGTGGCAAGTATTCTTCGTTTGACAAACATCGTCAATTCCCGCCCGAGGACCATGAATTGAGACTAGACAAAAAGCACTTCACGAAAGGTGTTGAAGTCACCGATCCCATCCCAAAGTTTATGACCAGGTGAAGAGGTCCTTGCCGAGCTAGCTGGTCTCAAAATCGATGAAAAGAAAGGTGGTTTTGATGGATATGGTACCACACACATGTGGACTTATATATCGGGCTTGACTAATCTCCCCTACTACAAGGATCTTCTTCTTCCACACAACATCGATGTAATGCACCACGAGAAAAGAATATCTACGAGGCACTCTTCGCAACAACCATGGACCTTAAGAAGTCAAAGGACAGCGTTAAGGCTAGACTTGACATAGAGATCTTTGTCGCGATAGACCAAAGCTAGTGATAGAGACCCTAGCCCCGGGAGGAGATGGAAAAAGGGCCGGCCGACTACATCATCAAAAGGGCCGATAGGAAGGAAGTGCTACGATTGGATGAAGACGTTATCGTTCCACGATGGGTATGCGGCGAACTTGAGTAGGGAGTGAACTTGAACTATGAAAGTCTTAGGGATGAAGAGTCATGACTTCCACATATGGATTGAGCGGATCCTTCTGCGATGACTTCGGGGATACCTCCCAGAGCGATGGCGCGTCCCCGGCGAGTTAAGTTTTTTCTTCCGCCCGACTTTGTGTTAAGGAGTTATCTCGGGATGCGATTGTCGATCCGGAGCGTGCTTTTTGTGTTGATCCGCAAGTTGGAGATGATATTTCCACCGGCTTCTTCCTCGTCGATGCGGCACCTGATTTTGCACGCCCCGCCGAGGCACGGTTGGGGGGCCTCGTGCAGTTCCGTTGGTGCTATCCAATCGAGAGGGCTCTCAAGGTACTTCGGAGAAAATGCAGGAATAAAGCCGAGAATTGAGCCTTCCGTGGCAGAGGCATACATTCTGGAGGAGGTGTCGACCTTCACACAGCGCATTTATCTCGAGAAACTTCCCGGCGTCCACAATCCTACCCCTCGTTACAACGCCCGGCGAGTTCATCGAACCCTCGGCCTTTTCGGAGGGCAGTCGGAAGAGGAAGCGCAGCTACCCACAAGCACTTGTCCTTTGATGAGTGGCGCACTATCATGCTCTATGTGTTGTTGAACCTTGACGAAACCGCTCCTTATCACAAGAAGTTCTCAATGAGCTTGTTCCATACGCCGTCACTATCCTCCACCTATCGACCCTAAACCTCCGCCTTGTTTTTTCAGGGAATTTATTGGTCAACACCGAGAGGGAATGAGGCTCCTACCTTGCAACAAGAAGACAATCTTCTAAAAAAATGGGCAGCCTCGATTTTATTTCTCGGGTTACGCTCAAAGGTACCATCCAACTAACCTCGTTTCGACTTTGATATTCCACTTTGGTCCTAGTAACATATAATGTAACGATCTCTCACGTGGCCTCACCTTCCAGGCCCGCACGGATGCCGAAATGTGCGAAGATTTAAAAACAGGTGGGCGTGGCTTCCCCCGTAGGGTCAACTCGTTCACCGCTTATGATGTGAATGGCTATCGCCGCACGAGAAGCTACGAGGAGAGTCGGCCCAACCGCAAAAAAACAACGCGCACCGGAGTTAAAGACGCCCGGCTTGGATAAGAAGGACTATTACGGCATAGTCGAAGAAATATATGAGCTCAACGGGGGTCCTAAAGAGCTCAAGCTAGTGGTATTCAAATGCCATTGGTTCGATCCCGATGACACGAAAGTGGACCCTACGATTGGGCAAGTCGAAATTCGACAGGATTCCGTGTATATGGAGGGAGAGGATGTCTATATTGTGGCTAATATACACGCCACACAAGTTTATTACCTCCCATGGGCGTGCCAAAAAACACGAGGGACCTTGCGGGTTGGTACCTTGTGCGGCGTGTATCGCCGCACGGTAAAGCGCCCTGTTCGAACGATGATGATTACAACTCGACCCAAACACCGAAGAGTTCTATCAACCCGAGGGGCTAGAAGGACGTTTGGAGATAGACATTCTTTCGCCGATGGGCATGGAAGTAGACAACGCCATCGATGAGGACGAGGGTGATGAGGTGCGAGGATGCTAAGGACCCGCAAATTCTTGAACGATGGAGGCCGGTGTGCGAAGGAGCTGTGGAGGGTGATGCACATGCCGAGGACGATACGGATGATGAGGATGGTGACATTGATGATTACAATAGTGGTAGCGATAGTGATGACTACATGCCGACCTTAGGCATTGGGGAGATAATTTCTAAATCATGTAATACTATTTTGTTATTATTGTTACCTTTCAATTATATTTCGTTCATTTTGCAATACTAATTGGTTTACTATTTGTTTTTGCAGGGACTCGACAAAATGCCAGCGGAAGGCGGCAACGCCGTCGTGGGGTCCATCCCGCTACGCGAGACCCCCTCACCCTCTCCCAAAGCCGACGAGGGAGGAGGCCGACGAGCAGCCCCCCGACGGTGGAGACGCCGAGGCGCAGCCGACGTCGTCCGTCCACGAGGAGGTTTGACTTTGTGTCGCCGCCGTCGGACCGGGGGCCGTCGCAAGCCACCGGGGTCGCGTCGGGCCACCCCCTCGTCGGGCCACACCGCCAGACTCGGTACCGATTCCGAAGAGACACTGGTCCACACGCCCTCCTCGAGTGCCGCCAAGGTCTACCCGCGGGGCCTCGAGCCTCCCACGGGCCGATCCCTTTCACCGCCGCCCGTGATTCGACCCAACGGTGAAAAGTAAGTAGCCATTGATATTTTCACTACTTCTTCATATGACATGTTGAAAATCGAACTTCAAACTAACAATTTGTCTTAATGCCTCGTGGCAAGAATCGGAAGATTGTAAGCGGAGGGGGCGCGGCGCCATATCAATGGCATCCGAGCCCCCGATTAGAGAGAACTACCCCCGGCCCGGTGGACCTCGGGAACAACGTGAGGGAGGTTCCCCGACGTGGGACCACCGTCTTGGCGTGAACGAGGGGCGGACTTGCCGGGAAGATCAAGACGGACTTTTGGGTGAGTGTGTATGCGGATTACTTCACGTCGTTTGAATACTATGTTTCTTAAATAATTGAATGATACATGTTTTCGTATGCGTAACTACTTCACGTCGGCGAGGGGGAAGGAGGAGGAGGCCGCTAGAGTGCAGATGTGGTCGAGTGGCCGAGAACGACTCAAGGACCTCGCACCACGAGGCGCGTGTTTATCGTGATCACCTCCTACAACGCCGACGTGCTTGGCAAGGTGGTGAAGAAGAACGAAGCAAAGGGAGATGATGCTCCGAGAGGGAGACCGACCTCACGGGGAGCAAGACATCCGGGTTCGTAGAACGCATTTATTCAGATTTCTTCAATAAAAAAATAAGCGGCACTTCCATTAATCCTCCGCTATGTCATGCGGATGTGTCCGAGTGGTGCGGCAAGTACAAGGACTGGCTGGGGAGGCCATTGTGGACAAGTGGCTCTTGGACGAGACGTGCGCGTACAAAGAGACTCCGCTTCGAGGTGTCGCTCGGAGATGCAAGGCGCCCACACCACCAAGGCAGCGTGCTCCCCCCGTGTATATGGATAGATGGGTACGATTGTGTTGATATTTTTATTCAAGCGCCAAATCTCTTCACTTCTAACCATCTCTCGTGTTCTCCTCGCGGTCGACCGCATGAAAACCAGAGGTCGCGAGTACGTCGGTGGGCCTTGACTCACGCAATGGCGCGGCGACCCCCCGCCAACGTCTATGACCCGCGAAGGGGCCCGAGGCGCACAAGAACGCCGGCGTCTACCCCAAGCTTACCCAAGACGCCGAGGCGGCAAAGCGGCGCTATGGGGAGGACTCGATCCGACCCCGCCGCCGGACACGCACCGGTGATGAGGTTGGGAGGAGGGAAGCAAAGACACGGCCGGTTCGGATGGCCAACGGCCGCGATCGACCGTCCCTCTCGGGGACAGCCGAGGGTGATTCGCCTCACGAGCACGACCTCCAATCGACATCCCCATAGCACCTCGGCAGTCGAGCTCCATGCGCACGATGCGGGTAACTTCGTTTCATCGGCCGTTCAACGGTTTTACACATTTTCGCTACCTATGCATTGTTTCAATGTTACGGTTTGTAATATTGCAGTCCGGATGGCGTAGCCGGAGGCCGCAGCAGCGGCCCGCAAGAGTTTGCGGCCGCAGCGGCCCGGCAGAGGCCCATCGGCGGGAGTTGAGGCAATCACGCAACACTCCTCGGCGCCCACCGCAGGACGTGGCGAGCTACCGAGTGGCCTCCGGATCCCGGGTGTGACCCCGCTCCGTTGCCTCCCCTCATTTGTTCGCCACCCACCCCGTTCCCCGTTCCTCCTCGTGAACGGACTCCGGTGAGTATATGTTGTTGTTCATTTATTTGGCATGTGCGGCTCACTGCGGTACTAATGAGATCGCCTCACACTTGTGCAGCCACGGTCGGCGGGTTCGAACCCGACTCCTCCCGGTGGCCCTTCTCCACCCCATCCGACCTATCCGGTCGGCCCGACCGCCACAAGACACGTGGCCAGGTGGCGTTCCTCCTCGGGCGCGCCGCAGCAGCCACACCACGGGCTTCCACCGTCCCTCCACACCACGGGTGGTCGTACCAATCGGCCGCCGCAAAGACGGTGGTATCCGGGGCAAGGTGAGGGCTCTTCGCACCGTGGAGGCCACGGTTCGGGGGTCAAGTTGAGGTGGTGGTGATGGATTTATTTTAGATGTTGGATATGTTGCACCGTGACGGATCTCGTTTCGATGTTGGACATGTTAGATTCCGTTTGGTTGTTGGACATGTTGGATTTTGTGGTATTTGTGGATTATATATGTGAATTTGTGGTATTTGTGGATTATATATGTGAATTTGTGAGATATGTGGATTATATATGTGAATCGGTGATCTATGTGGTTTATGATGTATATATGAATGTTTATGGTATATGTATATGTTGATTTGTAGCAACAAGCAATAGAAACAAAAAAAAATGAAATTCAGCTTTGCCGAGTGCCAAAGACTTTCGGCAAAGCCGGGTAACCCGCAGAAAAATGGCGGGGTTTGCCGAAAGTGCAAAAAGGTGGCACTTTCGGCAAAATGACCATAACTTCTTTGCCGAGTGCCTCCCGTACAAGACTCCGGCAAAGTCCATTTTTTTTTTCAAAATAAATATTTTGTCGAGGGTGCCAACATCGGCACTCGCAAAGATTTAAAAAATATTCAAATCTTTGCCGAGTGCGGACGTTTGGCACTCGGCAAAGCCCTTCCATATTTAACGGTCGACGTCGGGTTCGCCGAGTGTCGACACGGCACTCGCTTAACTCTTCGACCGCTTGCTTTTGGCACTCGGCGAGGATGGCTTCGCCGAGAAAATCTTCGCCGAGTCGCGGGTCGCCGAGTCGCGGCACTCGCGAAGCCTTCGCCGAGTGCTTCTAAGCATTTGCCGAGTGCGGCGCCGCACTCGGCAAAGGACGCCGCCTCCTGTAGTGATTTATATAGTCTTCTTCTTCATCTCTTTCTTCCTCCTCCATCCCCTACTTGCAACTGACCAGAGGCAGAGATCTATATGCTACGCCACATGGTAATTATGTGTCCACCACACACTCTAGAATCTTTGTTTCAAAAACTATAAATTGATAGAGTAATTATTTCGCCAAAGGCTTGTGAGCTTGCATTTGTCCCAAAGAAATACAGCAATAATAAGCCATGTACGTAGTTTCAATTTAATAGAGGGAGTCATACATGCCAAGTTAGAACTATTTGTAGCGTAGAGCTCCTCTGAGCCTGCTTTTGATTCTCCGGAGAAGTTTTTTTTTTTTTCGAAACAACGGAGAAGTGGTCATGTGGCTAAAGTGTTCTTTTTGAAAAAAAGAAAGCATGAAGGAAGTAATTCTATGTGGGAGATGTATGAGGATAGGATGTTTACTTTTAGTCTGAAAACTTAATTAAAAACGAAAACATGATAGGATGCTTAATTCACATGTGCATGCTCTATATGTGATAATGTATTATATAACTTGAGAGTAAAAAAGAACACTTTGTGTATTTTTTTTTTGACCTATTATTTCTGCTCATTTGAATGACTTCACAGCTATATATGGAAAGAATGCAATGCAAGATGCTTCCGTGAAGCAGCCGCAACAGTACCGGAGATCCTGCAAGTCATCAAATTCGAAGCGGATCAATATGGATTCAGGCTGGGGCAGCTGGGTTTGCAAGCGCTAGCGCACGGGTAGCATAGCGCACGCTGAACTCTTGGGTAGTCAAAAAAAACAAAATGTAGTCTTTATGAAAAAAATAGCGCTGAGAGCGGTACTCATGTAAGAGTTGAAACATTGTTTCCTTCTAACACAACGATACATACACTCGTGTGTATTCAAGAAAAAATGGCTCCACACCTACATAATTACTGATGCACACCAACTCCTAAGGCCGTCCCCAATGATAAGCTATTTGGCTATCTAGATGTGACGTGACAAGAAAAAAGTAGGAGAGAGAGTAATCACTAGCTACATGTAAATAGCTAGACTATTTCACGTGGTTCAAGAATATGTAAGAGAAGCATGTGAGTCCAAAAATATAAAATAGTGTTTGTTGTTGTCTCTCACCTCCACGTCAGTCAACTATATAGCTAGCACTAGCTATTACCATTGCGGACGCCCTAACATAGTAAAGTGATTCTCTATACAATATCGTTTGGCAGTTTGGCTTCGCTTTCCGGTTCTTCATCAGCTTAGCATTTTGCTAATCAGGTCAGCCTTAGCTATTAAGGAACTTTTATGCTCCCCTCTCCCCACATCTCTCTCCCTCTTCATTCTGAAGTAGAGCCCACACAAGAAAGTAAATACTAGAAATATAAAAGACAACATATACTCATAAAAGGAGCTGATAAATTCATGCTTTTGCCCATCCTTTCTCTTTCCCAGCTTTTCTCATTTCTCTCTCCTCCAGTCCTCCTTCATCCTCTCTCACTCTCTTTCATTGCTGTCTACTCTCCATCGACTTGGTGGGATGTGATCCTCCACCACCTCCGAGCTAAGCTTGCCAGAGGACTCTCCACCTCTTTCTTCCTCGCATGCTTCCTTTTCTTTCCAAACACAAATCGGCAGCAAAGAAAGTGCAAATTATAAAGAAAAGATCAGAATTCAAAGCAGCCGGAAAGCTGGAAGAGTGAAAAAGAGGGAGAGAGAAGTATATCTCAGCAGGGCCTCCATGGTGTTCCCTTCACCTTCAGTGCCGGTCTACCTAGATCCACATCCACCTAATTGGAATAACCAGGTACTGTGTATGTATGAGCTTCTCTCTTCATCTCCCAAAGCCTTGAATTAATCTTGGTCGTCTACCTAGCCCCTGATCTTGGTTCGTTCATACACTTGTTCTTCTTCATGGCAAATTCAAGGACTTTGACATGCACAAAGATATTCTCATCTCAATGAATATTCATTGGCAATTCTGCCTTCCTTTTTCTTCTCTTTTGATATGTAACAGCATCTAACATTCTTGTGTGCATATATATGTGATGTGTAGCAGCAAGGTCAGCAGCCGAGGGCGAGCGGAGGAGCCGATGCACCGCTGCAGCCCGTGGGTCCGGCGGCGGCTCAGGAGCCCAGTGGCTTTGCCGAGAAGCTCATCGGCGGCCAGTGCCGCCGTGGCTGCGCACGCGAGGCCCAACTCGATGGCGGAGCGCGCACGGCTGGCGCGGATGCCGCAGCCGGAGCCGGCGCTCAAGTGCCCGCGCTGCGAGTCCACCAACACCAAGTTCTGCTACTACAACAACTACTCCCTCTCCCAGCCCCGCCACTTCTGCAAGACGTGCCGCCGCTACTGGACGCGCGGTGGATCCCTGCGCAACGTCCCCGTCGGCGGAGGCTGCCGCCGCAACAAGCGTTCGTCCAAGTCCTCCGCCGCCGCCGCTGGGTCTTCCTCCTCCAAGACATCCTCCCCGGGCAGGCTGTTCGGTGGTCCATCAGCTACGCCATCCACCACCCCGGGCGCTAACGGTGCCATCATCACTCCGGGTCTCAGCTCTTTCTCTCACCACTTGCCGTTCTTGGGCTCGATGCACCCGCCGGGGCCCAACCTAGGGCTAGCCTTCTCCGCCGGACTGCCGCTGCTCGGCATGCACCACCTGGACACGGTGGATCAGTTTCCGGTGGCAAGCGGTGGCGGCACCACCATCGGTGCATCTCTGGAGCAGTGGAGAGTACAGCAGCAGCAGCAGCAGCAGCGGCAGTTCCCGTTCATGACTGGGGAATACTGGACCTTCCACAACCGCCGACGTACCAACTGGGTTTTGGAAGCTAACCGAGGAGGCAGCAGCGGCGGCTCAGCTGCGACGGCGTTCACTTTAGGGCAGACCACGACGACCGGTGCTGCCACTGCCACGGGAAGGCAGGAAGAAGGGTCGTCAAAGAAGACGGAGGACAGTAAAGCAGGGCAAGACACGAGCTTACAGAGGCAGTACATGGCGGCTCTACGCCACGGATCAGGCTCACAAGGTGTCTGGGATGGGAATGCTGGTGGCGGCGGCGGCGACGGTGGTGGCACTGGCAACGGCGGTCCAAGTTGGACGATGAACATTATTCCTGATTCCATTCTTCGTCCACCAGCGGTGGCAATGGCGGTGGCTCGTTGTAATACTCCAGCTGGGCCAATATGTCCTATCAAGACGAGATGCATGCAATGGTTGAGTTTGAGCAAATGCTATAGCGCTAGGACCGATGGAGGAACAGGAGATGGTCAATCCGCCGGTCTGTTCATCAACAGCGCTATTCTTCATCAGCAACTGTAGAAGCTCATGATGGTCAAAGGTAGGAGTTTAAAGTAAAGCTGCTCTTTGGTTAACCCTTTTTTCTGCCATTTGGTTTTGAACTTAAAGGTGTTCGTCTTGCATTGTGTCCATAGCGCCACTTTTCTACTTTTCACACTATTGTTCACAGGGATTAATTAGTCAAAATTGGTGCACGGGGGTATACTATCTATCTGATAAGGTATATATATTTGACATGGAGATTGATTAATTTGTTGTTTGATCACTACTCCTACTTGTGTGGAGTTTGCATGAAATTAATGTATGTATGTATGGTTTCTTGCCAAGTTACTTCCATATATATATGTTTTTGCTTCAATATGTATTTTGTCCTGAATTAATTCAAGGCGTTTGATTAAAGACAGCGTACAATTAAAGTGCAAGCACGTACTGAAATGTAGGAATTATAAGATCTTGATCACATGCACATGGTTGTATATGTTAAGAATAGAAGAGAGTACTCCCTCCATCCAAAGCTTTTCTAGTTATATATATTTTTTTGCGTTTCGCAAAATAAAAACTTATATATATTTTGCTATTTATGTACCTAGCTAGAGATATATTATGTCTAGATACATGGTAAAAAAAAACTTTTACCATGTATCTACAAAATCCAAAATGACTTACAATTGGAAAGAAGGGAGTATATAATATAATACATCATCGATAAAGTATCCTAGCCTTGGACTACTCTACAACTATTTTGTATGACGAAATCTTATGCATATATGATATTCTTGCAATGGGAGTATCCCTCATGGCGTATTCATCATATATTACAAGTTATTACGGCACTTTACATGACAAGCATGGTACTTTTTGATTTTTAAGTGGTATGGTTATGGTGCTGATATTCACAAACATTGGTGACACCGTGACTACATATAGTTTGAGCTTACCTTTTAACCCAATAAAAAGAATGTTTCGTGTAGAACAAACGTTGTACATGATATTTTAACTACTTGATATTATCCCCAATAATATGAGTGAAATCACGTCATGTGGGTAATAAAACATTTTAATAGTATTAATTTCTATATATGCTATAGCTAGCTGATAGTTTTAAGAACAGAAATGCTAGCTAGTATGATAATTAATTAGGGGGGTGCTATAACACTAGATCATTGATGCAAAGGCGATTATATGTTTGTTGTATACCTTTTGGCTGAAAGAACACTGCCCTCACCAGTCACACGTACATATATAGCTACTTCCTCTAGTAAAAGAAAAACAGTGGTGCGGCCCTGCAATGATACATGCATGGACCTAATAAACCGGTATTATAATATTCTACTGACAGTTGATTTGTAAGATATGTATGTATTTTTGACATATGAAAATGAAGTAAACTAACCAAACTTGCCGTAAACAAATCTTTCACAACTAAACATTTTTTAATAGATGAGATACACACAGAAATTGACCTCGACGATGGTAGAAGTGGCATACTTTTAGAGAGCCCTAATTTGTCAAACGCTTTCCTGGAAAATATACAAAAAAAAAAAAAAGTTAAGAACCTTTTCTTCTAGAAAACTCTTGTCTGATAATAAATTTATTTTTGCAATGTGCTTTTGATCATTCACTATATGCAACATGCATGCGTGTCTAGTTGCATTCAGGCCACTGGTTGCATTGTTTGATCAATTATATGAGTACAAATTGAATTTGGGGAACACAGGTAGACTAATCAACCATTAAAATGATCGGTGTTTTCATATATTGTTCAGGAAGTACATACACCGGAACACACTAAAAAGAACAGAAGTTTTATATAAATATGCGAAAAATAGTTTTCATAATGTTATTTTTATCAAATCCTGGAATTTAGTAAATACAACCTAAATAGTTTCCTAGAGCAATCATCATCTCATCCAAACATGATAATAAGTTTACTCCACTCTTTTTACTTAATGTGAGAAGAATGTTTTCTTCAAATATGTAAGTACCGCCCGCCTCCATTCCAAATTATAAGCGTTTTTTTCTTGTATAAATATATATAGTTCTTGTTATATATGCATTTAGATTTTTTTTAGTGACGGATATTTCTCAATCCGACCTTTATATCTACAAATGGATATATATAGCCAAAAAAATGTTACAAGAGTTCTTAAACTCTAAACCTTAGATGAGGATTGCACAAAACAAAAAAAAAAACTAAAAACAAAGCAAGAAAACTAGAAGACTAAGCTTCAATGTTCTTCTTCACTCCCACTCCAATCTTGCATCAACTTCAAGCAAAAAACCCATTTGTCATATCGATCACATGTCTACTTAAAAACTTGATGTTCGGATCACCTGTTAGCTATTATGCACTTAGATATAAATTATGTCTAGATTATACATGTCAAAAGCAATGTATCTAAAAAACTCAAAACATTCTTATAATTTGGAATGGAGGAAGTAATGTCTAACATGTACTAAACTTGTGCATGCATGACACCGGGTGATGGCCTCGTCTAATAATAGAGCAGAAAAATCTAACATGTATTTTGCAGATATTCCGCTATCAAATCAGTTCGCTGAAATATGTACTACGTCAATCCGGTGCATGTGTTCCCTTGTGCATATATGTGTGCATGCAAGCATTTTATCAGGTTTCGCAGTATTATTGTCAGTGTACAACATGATGCAATCCCCTGGTCTGGTCAGGGGTCACTATCTAGCGCCGTAGCTAGCATGATTGGGAATGATCGGTTTTCCTTATTGAATCTATGTGAAAACCGAAATACATATAGTAAGTATTACGTAGCGAGGCATACTTTAGCAAACCAATTAATAAGTGTGAGGTAAGTGTTCTCTACTACATGATGTGTGCTTACTCTCTTCAGTCTGTCCAAGTTCCAAACATCAACCCACGCCTAGACGAGCAGGTTTGGGTATTTTTATTGTCAACACGCAGATACAGGCGACACCATGGCAGGTCTTTGATGATTCCACTCATAATTGAGGGCCTCAAGTTTACAAGATAGATAGAAATCTTAATTGAACAGCAGACACCTTGGCAAGATTAGCATTCTCCCCCTGCTGTACAATTTCAGGATTATGTACCCGGTTGCTCTTATGAGGCCCATGCACAGTGCCCTCTTCTTGGTGCACTGAACTCTGTAAACCTTGTTCACGCCAAGGTTCCTAGCAGCGTCTTGCTGCTAAGTTAATGAAAGATCCTTGTCTAAAGAAAATCGAAATTAAACGGCAAAGTTGTGGGTATCCTCTTTTTTTACATGAGCGGGACTTCACCCGTTTTTCGTTAAGATGATTAAATTAAGGTCAAATACAAAGAGCGGCGGAGCTAGTGCCGGTGGCGAGTCACCCCAGCACACCAGTCCGAGCACCACCCTAGCTACTGGATTCAGAGTACGTTAATTTCTTATTACAATATCCATCACTTGTCACATGGACATAGTACTTAACCCAAATAAACAAAAATATTGCTTTTAACTTATGAAACGTTATATTTACTTTAGGAAGAATGTGAGAAAATTAATCCCTCGTGGTTGGCGCAGGCGCACTACGGAACCGGCATCGCGTTGCGGCGCAGAAACGCAGGCGCTCGGCAGCGTGCCATTTTTGCCGGCGGCTGAAATGCTTCGGGCGAAACCCGGCGCCGGCAAACCCTTCCCTTTGCCGGCGCCGATGCTCGGTGAAGAACGACGATGCCGAGCGCCGCCTCTCGGGGGGTGGCTCGGGGAAGCAAAGAGCCATCCCCTGCCGTGACATTTGCCGAAGCGCACGCGGGTTCGCTCTCGGCAAAACTTTGTAAGTTGCCCGCGCCAAATGCAAGGCCACCAGTAAACCACCGCAGAGCTAGAACGTGCGGATCACTGATCGGCAAGGTAGCCCTCAGCTCATGTGACAACACATGCACTGAATAAATTGGTGTTGCCCAAAACATACTTTAGAACCCGGCCCGGACATTCTACGGTGCTGGAACGTGTGTGGGAGTTGTGGACTAGATCGTTTGGTCATTGTAACCAGACAGTCCAGCTTTAATTGGATTTTCCCGAAAATAAAGACCTCTGAATATCAGTCCAGGAATCAGGAAACCACGCCGGGACTGATGTGCTTATTAAGGTTGCATTAGTGTCGGCAAGCAGCTAGGATATCTTCAAAGGTTTTTAGAGACAAAGAAACAAGAACTCTAGAGTTTGGATGAGATTATGACAAAAGGAGAAATAAAAAAAAAAAGATAAAAAATGCTTTTAATCGATTGGATCAGATGTCCTCAAACCCTTTATATACTGAGGGTGGAAGGTCTATTCCGAGGTACTACACTGGACCTTCAGGTGCAATACATCGGACCGTCCAGTGCGTGCAATCGGCACTCGGCTACCTATTTTTATATAATTGAGAGCACAACTTCTGAATTATTGCGTCTTCATGTAACCATCGATCCGCGACATCAAATAAACGTAAGGTCAATGGATATATAGGATGCTCAGCTCACCTGAAGGCTGAAGCCCTGTCTTCTCTTTGTAGCACATAGTAATTCGGGTGAAAGTTCAGTGGCCCCTAGCTAGATTCTAGCAGCAGATCGAGTAACAGTACAGCAAGTGATATGGCTCGCCTCCAAATCGTCCAGTAGACTAGCATGGTAGCTAGCTAGCTAGGCCGGCAGCTGGGTAGCTTTGAGAAAGATGAACAAGCGCCTTTTGACCCACCTGCACACCATGTTTCGTCGATCTCATCCATTCATGTCTGTGAGTAGATGTAGATCGATGGATCAATCGGCCTGTGCAAACAACTATGATACCTCCGGCGCATGTGTCCCTGTCTCCTTTCATCGCCTTCACTGCACATATTTCCGTCCATCTTTCGCTACCCACATGTTGTGGTATGTGTCTGGCTGGCTAAGCTGCTAGACTTCCTTGTGCTTCACTTCTCATGCATGCAAGAGTACACCAATTATAGTTCCTCTAATTCGCATTCGTAAATTGACTTAATTTTGACCAAATGTCTAGATAAATATATGAGCATCTAGAATTTCAAATAATAAGACATATTCGTGATGAATTTAATGAACTTGATTTGATGTTATAAATGGTAGTGTATTTTTCTACAAATAAACATGAGTAAATTTAGAGAAATTTGAGTTACAACAAATTTAAAGTGCCCTATATATAGTGGGGGGGGGGCGGGGATATCACATTCAATAGAACACCCAATGTTTTGCCCAAAAAAAAATACATATAGTGTATACATGCTACTAGAAGAAACAAGACTTTACAATAACAAGGTATTCATAAATTAAGAAAAAAAAAAATGTATCACTCCCTTTCATTCCCATCGTCCCAACTACCAGCCACAATGACCCAATTTTCTTCAAGTCCGTGACGCTCGGTGTGTAACTCCAATCCGGGGAAGGGGGGATATCACATTCAATAGAACACCCAATGTTTTGCCACAAAAAAATACATATAGTGTATACATGCTACTAGAAGAAACAAGACTTTTACAATAACAAGGTATTCATAAATTAAGAAAAAAAAATAATGTATCACTCCCTTTCATTCCCATCGTCCCAACTACCAGCCACAATGACCCAATTTTCTTCAAGTCCGTGACGCTCGGTGTGTGACTCCAATCCGCACGGTGCATGGCTCTCGTCCACTCGGTGTCTCACCTCTTCTCGCTCTCTTCCAAAAAAAATGTTCCAAAATCCAAACTCTAGGTCCCCGAGAAAGCGATAGTAGACCATTAGCACTATGAGCAGATGGTCGCCACTACTTCAACCTTTGAGGATATAGACGGTATCCGCTCTTTGCTTGGCTTGGCCTAGGATGACCAAGCAGCAGTTGCGTGGTGCACCTACGACCAGCGCCTGGGATGGCCCATAGCTGGGAAAGCAAACAGGGGGCCACTAAGGTTGGTGGCTAGAGGATGACGCGACAATGTGGCGCCAAGGAGGCAAAAACAACACGAGTAGGAATAGGTCTATACTTTTGCATGATCGACTGTAGCACAAATTCCCCAACGGTGAATCAATTGGATTTCAGTTTTTTTGTAGTTGCACACTAGTTATAAGCCATTAACAAAAAAAAAATATGCCACTATGTGGTACTATACATACTTAACACTCCCTCTAGTCTATTTTATAAAGCATAATTTGATATAGCATGTTTTTTTCAAATTATACTTTGACCATTCATTTACTTCATATTTTGAATACCCAACTCAAAAACTCTAAGATCATCGCTGCTTATAATTCAAAAAAGAATAAAGTAGCTTCTACTATTTGATGTCCACATATTTTTGCACAATGGCCGTTGTAAGTCATTTTGCCTAATCCAATACTTAAAAACTTTCCCTCTCGGTGAAGTAAAGTAGCCGTTAACGGCGGTTGGAGGAAACAACAGTTATGGATGATCTTCTTTGCCGAGGGACTTTTCAACTTCTCTCGCAAGAAAGAATTAAACTTTTGTGAGAGTTCCTAGTTTACGCTCTCGGCAAAGAAATTCATTTTTTTTCCGAAGAAAAACGTTGCCAATAGCCAAACCACGGAGCCCTTGTTGAATTTTTTTTTTTTTTTTTTTTAGTATTATGTTGCCGACGGACACCATGAGGCGCTCACGGCAAAACCCTAGCCTTTGCCGAGCGCTTTGTGCCATTCCCGTCGGCAAAGCCGGAAACGTGGGGTTTCGGCTTCCCCTTTTTCTCGGCTTTTGCTGAGCGGAGTTGATTTAGCGCTCGGCAAAGACCTCTTCGGCCGAGAGCTGGCGCTCGGCAAAGACCTCTTGAATAAATTGCTATTTTTTTTTTTTGGTTTACATCACGCACCGAATTGGGCCAGCCATGGATGGGCTAGAGGGGCCCAACCAGCGGCGGTCGGCCCAAGGAGGGCGCGCGCACAAGCGGCAGCACCGCCGCCGCCGCCCGCCACGTCATCGCCGTCTCCGCCCCGCCGTCATCAAGTTTGGGTTAAATTAGGATTTTTGTGTGCAAGGGATATTCCAACTCTATAAGAAAATCTCTTATTAGAAAATAAATAGGATTGCTTGTAAAAGGTATTCCAACTCTATAAGGAAACCTTTAGAGAGATTACTTGTATTACAAGTTCCATAGGAGGGCCATATAAATAGGGAGTATGTAATCTCTTGGGGAAAAACAAGCAATAAAGATTAGTTTCGGGTCTCTTGCTCCCCTGTCACCGCCGTCGCCACCGCACGCGCCGCCCCTCGCCCTCAGCGCCGGCACCGCCGCCGCGCCGCCCGCACACCGCCCCGCCCCCCCCCCCCTTCTCCTTCTTCTCCCTCCCCGCCCGCTTCTCCCACCCTCCACCGCCGCCTCCGCCACCTTCGCCGCCGCCAAGCTTCGCTGCTGATTGTGTCACAATCGCGGAATCCATCCGGTTGTGACAGTTTCCATCTTGACAAACAAAAGACATATAACACAAATAACACATATATCACATCCATTCCAACACGGAGGACATACATCGCACATTGATCACATTTTGACATCCATAACACATATATTGCATATATGTCCACAAGTCCGGCCCACAAATCCATAGGTCTAATCACAAGTCCACAAGTCTCATAAGAAGTCTAACCACAAATTCATAAGTCCACAAGTCTCACGACATCATCCACTAACCGAAAAACAAACCTACGCGGGCGGGTCCGAGAGGTGGGAAAGGTGGGATCTGTGATTGCGGCGACGGAAGGCTTTCTCACCGCACCGTCGGGGGCTGATTCGAACCGCCACGATCCGGCATTTGCTCCTAGGAGGCAAGTTGTTTAAATTCGCCCCATGGTTAGTCAAATTCAGTGCCGCTAGGTGCTACTCAAGTGCTCAAGGTGTGTCTAGGTTCGAACCCTAGAAAACATAATGCGTACTTTCACGCAAAAATTTTTAGAACTTGGTAGATCCAAAGATCCAAGGTGTAGCTGTGGTTTTTTTTCGGTGGTACATGCGTATGTTACACACACTTCCTACCCTGTTATTCGGACCGGACGGACCGGGCGTCGGACGCAGAAAAGACCGAACCAGAGCCTACGCCGGTCCGGTCGCTTAAAAAAGACCGTATGTGCAATCGAACCGGTAAAAACCGGTTAAACCGGCCGGTTTTTACGGAACCGCGAACCGCCGGTTTTATACGAACGGCCACGGTTTTGTTTGTGGCGTGCATGCGCTGTTGCTGAGTGAATGCGTGCTACTGGGTTACATGTGGGCCTGCGCACCTGTCACAGCCTCGCAGGTGGGCCTGATTGCTGTACGCAGCTGCTGGTGCGTGGTTGGGAGCTGGGCGTTGGAGATTTTTGGAGTTCGGTTTGACGTGTGCGTGCTTGCCTGATTTTTGTTTTAAAAAATCATACGTACAAGCTCTAAGTCAGACAAATTGTGTTGGCGAGCTGTTCACGTTCATTTTTTCATTCGAAATTGTGTTGCAACAATGAATAATTGAATTACTATATTAAGTTTGTTTTGCACCAATATATAAGTCCTCCATATATTATATTTATTTGTATATTATAAGCGGTTATACAACTGTATTCTTTATCGATCTGCTTATTTGTGTATGTGGTCATTTATCCTTTGTTGCATATGTATGAATTTTATAGCTGTGTAATTGAATTGTGTTGTTTATCATCTTTTAATTATTAATTTTAGCATTTATATGTACCGGTTCAATGTTTTTTTGTGGCCGGGTTCGATCGTCCGTCCAAAAACAATTGAACCGGGCGGTTCAACCGGTTCCCAACGGTCGGACCAGTGAACCCGAAGGCCTCGCCGGTTCGATTTCGGTCCGGTCCTAATAAGCGGGCTTCCTACCTATATAAATGTTGGACTAATATTTTTTTTGAGATTACACAAGCACAACGCAGACGCTCAACACGCACGCACACTTACCCCTATGAACACACGTACGCAAACCCTACCCCTATGAGCACCTTGAAGGGACCGGAGCGGCAAATCTTGAAGTTCGAAGTCACCATCGGCGCTTCGCTATCGACGGGGACGTCGCTTACCACTTAATGCAAGAGACAAGGTTTAAAATCCGAAATAAATCCGGGGATAAAAGTGTCGCGACGGGATTTGAACTCTGGGTGGGAGCCCCCAACCAATGGCCTTTGCCATAGCTGGACACACGACAAACCATGGACCATGCATGCAAGCAAATGCGATCGATCTCCGTCATGCTTGGGTGATGAAGTACTCGTGTGCACCGTTATAATTATTTATCATTGTCCCATCCATCTAAAAAAAATAAACATATTTTTATCACTCAGATTAATTTTAACTTACTCCCTCTGTCCCCGATGTGAGGCATGTACGTGTTTTAAAATTATAATTTTGTTATTTTTGACTAACTATCCGTGCAATTTTATTAGAAGTTTGTATTGCAAAAGTACATTAGATTTGTATTTAGAAACACTCATTAGTGATCAAACTGATGTTCCTACAAATTGTATATTTTATAATAGAGAAACTATAGGTCAAAATATGTTCTTGGAGACCGCACAAAGTCAAATTGCGTCACATTCGGGGATGGATGGATAGTATATATCACCTATTAGCTGTTTTTTTTACACTTATCTATTTTTTGTAGTTGCATCTAAATCTTTCAAAAAAGACCCCACGACATTTTACTTCTACCAGAGGTAGCCACAATAACCTCAAATACACATTTAAATAAGCCCTGCTTAAAATTGTTGTTAGTCTGAATTTTTTTGTTTGACTATGAAAGAAAGCATATATCTATTGCACACTGATAGCATCAAATGAGTCCCAAACTCATCGTTGGGGCACGCTAACATTAACAAAAGGGTCAATTTTTTAGCCAAACCTTCAACTAGTTGTTAACCAACTAACTAGCCGACCATGGCTATTTTGAGTTAATTTTTAGCATAAATAGTACTAGCTCATCCAAATAGACCCTAAAACTATATTAGGAACTACTAACACCGGATCACATGTTAATGGATAAAAAGCAATACTAATATGTAGATTTTGCTGAAAAAAACATTGAGATTACTCTAGTTTTTTTTCTCACACCTGGGGCCATGGCCATACTGGCTCTAGCCTTATATCCGCCACTACCGCCCAGTGGAAATACCTTTCACAATGATGGTTCAACCAACTGACAATAAAAATTATACCCGGTAAAAGTGTTTGTTGTACTAGCCATGATAATTGTAAGCAATTTGGAAAAAAAAATCCACTCTATGGTTGGATTCCTTGTGGTGAAATCTGTCCACTCGAGTTGAAGTGCTCAGCTTGGATTTAAACAATAATACCCTCTTGAGATTAAGACCACTATCCTGAATATCACTTCTACGGCCACCGATCTTAAGCAAAGAGGTGCATGTTTCACATGAGAGTGCAATAGAATTCATAGAATTTAAAATCCTAGATGATGTCCCAAAGTTCTATGAATTCTGTTACCTACTTATGCGATAGAATTCTGTAGCATGGTAATTTCTTTTCTTTTGGCGTTTAGTGAAGATGCGAGATGTTTTGAGCCCACCTTTCCATTAGTCCAAGTGGACGACCAGAAAGACCTTTTCCCAATTCTCTAAGCATGGGCCAATATTCCTTGAGAAATACTAAAAGCTTTGGGCCATGCAATTCATCAGTTTTGGCATATGCAAGTGTCTACGATGCAAGAGAGACCCATCGCTCATCGTCACATATCTAAAGTAATATAAGCAGATGGTCTACATTACATATATATTCATTCCATATCAAGCAGAGGAGACGGCTACCAATGCTAGAAAAGGTATCCATGCATATGGTCCTGGTACATGCATTTCTCCGGTAGCTTTGGTTGCCTATATATCTACCTGGTCCTTCACAACCGTGTGTGTGGTGAGAGAAAAGCAGCAGGAAGATTTAAATATCGACATATATCATGGACACATATGCACGCACTAACAATCAAAAGGCGAGCAGGAAAAGACAAGGCCAAAGCTAGCCGAGAATGTGCAAGGGGACGGCTGGTGGTGACGATGAGTCTGAATGTCTGATGAGTAATAAAGGTGTAGGTGCCGAAAGCAAGACTTGAAGATGGAGCATACATGGTTGCTGGCTTGGGGCTGGGATTCATCACCTGCAGGGACGATGGGCCGGGAATCAGTGGGTGGCGCTACGTGTACTGATGATAGCATAGCTGCCTTCCATCGATCTCCGGCCTTTCACAGGTACCAAAGCATAATGCAGGACCTCGGCGGACCCTCTCTCACGTACATATTGGTGGTGCCCTACTCCAAGCAGTCACAACCCACATACGAGTAGTACTATGCCCATACGTTACTGTGCGTGCAGCAAAAAAGGTTATAAGGGTTTGCAGCACACTGTAGCGGTGCCAAACAAGCTACTGTACGTGACTGCTACCATGCATATGTGTGCCTAGTCAGCTTCACCGGACTGAAAGGTACTATACAGAGGAATGCCGCATGCAGATGATCTCGATCAGTACGTGATGATCTACACGGGACGACTCTTACGAGCTTTCAGCTAAGGTTGTGTCAATATTGGCGTTAGTTTTATTTAACTTGCAAAAAGGTCGATAGATTCACCAAGGAACAACCACGTAGTACAAGTATTGTTGATGGATATATATTACACAAGGATGTAATTATAGAGAGGCCCAAAGTGTGTTACGTGCATGCTAAGCTAGCAGGTGGTTGATGGCGTGTCATTATCAAACTTTCTCTGTTGACCAACGGTGACGGCACAGTGTCAAAGCACGAGCTGAGACGATAGCTATTTTACCTTGGGCGAATCGTACGCCAACGTACGTCAGGTAGCACCAGCCAAGATCATCCTTACGTCAACCTGCAGCTGCAATCACTAGCACACTGGAGGTTTTCACGGCGCCATGCCCAAAATTTCACTGGTGGTCGAGCAGGACGTAGCACCAGTGGAGAAAAAACAATAAGCTCGACTGAAGAACCGGCCATGCAATAAGATAATCCCTAGAAACACAAGTTGTTACACAACCATTGATGATCATCGTGCATGGCGGCTCTCATCCGGAAGAAGAAGATCCCAAAAATCCTCTTAAAGCTAGACATCGCAAAGGCCTTCGACACAATCGACTGGTCATTCATGTTGGAGGTGCTGCAGGCCATGGGTTTCGGTCAATGTTGACGACACTGGATCACCACCATGTTATCAACAACAGCTTCAAGGATCCCACTAAACGGGCAGCCAGGCAGCCCGATCATTCACTATCGCGGAGTGCGGCAAGGAGACTCGCTCTCCTCGCTGCTATTCATCATGGGCATGGAGGTTTTGAACAAGCTCTTCAACACCGGAAGAGAGGATGGGGTCATCCACAACATGACTTGTGAAGGAGTTCGGTTCCAGTTAGCATCTATGCTGATAATGTAATACTTTTTATGCATTCGTCCGTCGCAGAGGCCACCTCAATCAAGGGTATACTCCAGATTTTCACGGATGCGGTAGGGCTGTAGATGAACCTCATAGGTGCACGATTACAGACATCCATGGGTCGGCGGACATGATCAGCCATATTTAGGCCGTTCACGGGTGCCAAATCCTGTCGTTCTCCATGTGCTACTTGGTCCTTCCCTTGAGCACCAACAGGGTACCCAAGGCCATTGTTAGGTTGTTGCTCTATGCACATGTCGGCCTGCCACGGGGCGCTGATGACCAAGAGTGGCCACCTGGTCTGGATCAAGTCGGCGTTGGCGGTGGTTCCGGTTTATTGCATGATAGCAAGAGATTTCACTAGTCGGCAAAGACTATTAGGGGTATCAACGAAATTTCTGTTAGGGCAATGGCACCAACTCTGCCGCGCTTCGTCCCAAAGAGCACTATCTGCACCTTGACGGTCGCTGAGGCACTCCTGGATTCTCGGTGGGCAAGGCTCGTCACCGGCTGAGTGTCGGTGGTGGCCAATATAGGGTATCTCCAAATTTGGCATGCAGTTTCTGCGACGTTCTCACGCCTGACCCGGACAAGCTTGTCCGGCGATGGTAATGTGATGGTTCCTTCTATGTCCACTCGGCTTACCCACTACACCACGGATCGCAGTTGATCGCCAGCTGTTCCCTGGTTTGGGGATCTTGGGCACCGCTAAGAGTCAAGATGTTCTTGTGGCTAGCGCTGCGCATGAGACACTGGACGACCGATCGGAGGAGGATACATGGCCTTGACTCACACGATATGCTTCTTATGTGATCAGATGCTGGGAACAATTGACCACATCGTGGTCGAATGCCCTTACACCTGGTCGACAATGCAACTCCCGGTGGGCTCGACTCTAGATTGGTGGCATCACTAGCTAGCGATCACCTTGGACCGAAGAACTCAGGAAAGGTGTCGATTCCCTTTTCGCGCTAATTGCCTGGGAAATTTGGAAGTAGCGAAACACGAGATGTTTTCGAGGGGCACAAACCGAGGCGTAGCATCTCGCCGCACCATCAAGCATCAGGCCGAGCAATGGGTTTTGGTCGGAGCGAAACATTTGGGTAGCTTACTGCAAAGAGAGACTAGTATAGTAAGACTTTGTACGAGTGAGGCGCTTGGGCTAAATTCCATATTGTAAAGTGTCTCACTTTGTTCTGTAAATTTCAACTTCTCTTAATGAAAATACACGCAAAGCTTTTTGCGTGACTGAGATGATCATCGTGCATTGTTGTTGCGATAAAAAGTTAGGCTACTGTACATATTTACGTGCATTCTGCATTGGATGTGGACCTGAGTCACCTGACGAAGATCATCGGTCAGGAGGCACAGCAGTTATGGATTCACGCAGCGATCGATCGAACAAAGACGACGACAAGTTGCCAGGCGCCAGCAGCAGAGGCAGAGCACGCATCTGCATGCCTGCCGCGAACCGCAGTAGTACTCCCTCCGTTCCACAATACTTGTAATTCTTTGACTCATATAAACGTGTTTGACTGTTTGTCTTATTCAAATTTTTATGTAAATTATAAAACAAACAAAACGTCATTACAATATCTTTAGTGATGTAATAAGTCATAACAAAAGTGGTAATATTTATTAAAAAAAGTTGAATAAGACGAGAGGTCAAACACGGTTTATATGAGTCAAAGAATTACAAGTATTGTGGAACGGAGGGAGTACTTGACAGCGCCAATCCTTAAAGGCTGCTGCATGCAGGCAGCGCTGAATCTGAGAAAGATGCACAATAACGCATTACGAAGGACTACTAGGAGTCAGTGCCGTGTCCATGCTCGGTCCTCGTGCCTCGAACCAGCAACTTACTATACACGACGTTTCCTGCATGGTGACTGGCCGGTGAGGCAACGATTCTGATCAAGTGTTTACAATTACTAAACGCTTGGGCGTTGCCCGACCAAACAAGTTTTTGTTGCGCTTCCATCCAAACCCTCGGTGCATCGTCGTCTCTGCCGTGCTGGAATCCATGGAACCGAAACCCCTAGTGTGCGCGCGACACCCACGGGCCAGGTACGGCCGGCCGGTTCCTGGTCAGCACCCGACCCAGAAAGACCACGACCGATCTGTGCGAGGTGCCGGGTGCCAATAAAATCATCAGTCGCAGGATGCGGCCGGCGGTCGGGCCGGCCGAGCCTCCACACACTAATCAGCAGCTCGGCAGATCCTTTCGTCCTTCGCTTCTCGACTAAGCCTTACCTGTGCTGACCACAGTACTCTCTCAACTCATCCCTCCTGGCCACCTGCAGCCTACAGCTCTCTGATCTCATCATCTTCCGTGCATGTCCTTCGATCATCGCTTGCTGCTTGCTTGATGCCATGCATGCTTGCGAGTTTGTTGTGACAGAGAGGCCCCCAGCTCACTGTCAAGGCCGCGCTGATCTGCATTGATCTGCATGCACGCCCACTGCTGCTTCCTTTACCTTTAATTTATGCGCATCATGCATGCATGGCGTCAGGGTGCGCAACTTGTTTTGCACCACCCACTTTACATATATATACTTCCGTACACTAATGCGCTGCTTATATTTTCTTGATCGGCTGTGTTTTACAGTAGAGAGGTGTGGGGCATCATCTTGAGGAAGCTAGTTGGTCTTATGGGCTGAATTGAAAGAAATTAAAGCCCTTCATGTTAATTGGCTGCGCAAGAGGAAACTACTCAGCAAACAAAGTGCGGCGTGGTTTCGATTCCCTCTTCCTCTTAATCGGTTGGTCGTTGTGGAAGAAGAGGAATGCAACATCCAACGACTTTCAGTGGAATTGCAACCTCACTGGCTCACTTAATTGGCAGCTAGAATTCAAGCGGAGGTGAATGAGTGGTGCTTGGACGGGTATAAAACAACATTTTCGCTGCTAGCGTTGGTTTAGCTTTTGTAAAGCTAGTAGTGTCGCAAATTGTAATCTCGGTATATACACACACACCCACACGCATGGGTGATGAATTTGTTGGTGCGCCCATGCCCATGCATGAATCGGTGTGGGCGATGGGGGGCGTGCGGTCCTGGACTCCTGGTATGGCACTCCACATGTATGGATCGGGCACTCCACATGCATCCACCACGACGAGCGACGGAGCGAGCTACCTGGCCAGCTTTCCGGTTTTCCATTCCCGTCAATCGACGAATGGCGACAGGAGCACTGCACATGCATCGCCCGCGCTTTTACATTTACACACGTATATCCAGCCTTCGTCCAATGTAATCGCGTCAACTTTTCATCTGCGGCACGGCATATAAAAATTACTATATGGTATAGTACTATATATTATATATAAATAAATAGCGACGTGTACTGTATGTGTATATATATATGTAAACAATTTTTTAATTACACAGTACTCCCTCCGGTTTGGTATAGAAGTCGTCCAACACGCACACACACTCACTCCTATAAACACACGTAATCCAAGAACTGAGCCGTCAAATCTTTAAGTTCATGAAGTCATATCAGATATACAATTTGATTTTTTACAGTTAATAGGTGCCATGGTCAGCAACAGGGAGTGCTGATGAACCTTGACCCCATCTGAATCTCTGATCTCATTGATGAAATCACTATCGTGTGACAGTAAATTATTAACCTGCCATTATGTGAGAGTATTTTTTTTTTTCGAAAAGATCCGTGTTACCGGCTTCGATTAATAAGCAGAGAGCAAATATATGTACAAGGCAGCCCACGTCTGAGAATCACCACGGAAGCAAAAGCCTACAATTATAATGGCAGGTTAATAATTTACTCTCATTATGTGAGAGTAATTTATTAACCTGTCATTATAATTGTAGGGCCATTTGTGTCATGTCACTCAGCACTCTTCTCTATTACGCTCCCTAATTGGAGAAAGCTTATTATGCATATGCCGTGTTTTAATTTCTCCGTAATAGCGACCACCCTATATATCATAGCTCTAGCCTTTTCTTTGCTCGATCAGGCACGTGCTAGCACTATGTAATAACAACAAGATTATTGTTGCACCTACCCGACCCTGGATGGGTTCTTCATTTCTTTGATACTGACTTAGATAAAGAAGATCATATCTTGTCCCCTATATATACTAGTAGTACTTACTGTGCCTGCCTACCTAGCTTGATATCCGGAATCTGAGTGAAGAGCGCTAGCCACCTAATAGTCTAATTGATTTTCAGTGTGTGTGTTCAGACAAAAACTGAAAAGGCGAGATGTGTTAATCTACTGCATCTGCATGGCACACCTACAGCATGCAATGCATACGAGTTTTCTGATTGGGTACTAGACTAATTCCGTTCTGCTTGACCATTAAGGTCACAAAACCTGAATGTACAAAGAACTATACTTCTTCATTCTGTCGATACTAATCATTGATACTACTGTATTTGTTGATGCCAGAATTGGTTACCGCTTTGACCTCACCCAGTCACACCGCGTTGACTCTCAACAGTAATCTCACCCTCACGTCGGACCCTGTCTGCATAATTGCGAAGGACAGACGAGCAGTACTCCGCCGATCGCCGGGGCGTCATCCGTCCCACATCTCCCTAGCCAGCTAGCACGGCACGTCAAACTGGACCAGCCTCCTCAGGTCTCCTCCGGGGCCTCAACCAACGTTGACGACGGGAAAGGCACTGGGCACCGGGGACGCCACCACAAGCATGTGGCCGGCCGGACCATCGGCGTGCACCTAAACCCACTCGCTTTCGTCGGCCGCGCTGAGCCCTACCTCCGCGTGACAGCAGCTAGTGTGGCTGTGGCCTAGCTCACCGAGCGCGACGTCTGCATACCAATGGGATCGCATTTCAGCCTCACGTCGAGGCAGCGGCAGAGGCAGCTGTCTCCGTCGAGGAGCAGTGGCGGAGGCAGGATAAAAATTTAGCTATGGCAAACTAATTACTATTGATCCGTAACAAACACATACATGCTAATAAACATAGATATATATGTATATATAACTTCACTAGAGACAAGCTGGAAGTCATAATTATTTAAAAATGTCAAACAGTGGTACGTGGACAATTGAATGAACATACCGTGCAAGCACTAAGTGCGGCGAGGTGGAGGTGAAGATTCATCCTTCGATGTTTCAAGGCTTGAAAGCGCTTCATGATTTTAAGTTGTGTTGGACCCTTCAACAAATAAGCTCTCTTAACCTCTAATGTTAGGATGGAATCTTTCAATCGGTATACAAAGTCCTGGATCATAAATTATAAGATCCTAGCTGAACACTTTGATAACATTACCTTCTTCCTGTTACAAATCTTTTTTTCAGTGCTTTGTTCAGTTTGTGCTTGCGGGGCTATTTCAGGCCGAGCTTCTTCTACTTGGTGCTTTCGTTTCATTAACATCCAGATTGTTGCCATCTCCTTCTTCAACAAAGAACACTAGACTTAGACTCGTTCTTGTCCGTAAAACAGGACTAAAAAAACTCGTGATGCTTACAACCGACAAGTAATAGACAAAACACATATATTAAAATTATGCAAACATAGATTAATTAATCGATTACTCATTACTTGAACAAATTTTCTCAATTTCTCACCTTTCATTTTTCTTTCCAACTCCACGTGCATCTGCAGTAGATCGGCGGCGACGGTCTTGCTAATGACCTTGATCTTGATCTCCCTCTCCATTTGTCGCCATCAAGGACGGGATCACCGATCACGGGGAGGCGGCAGGGCCGGCAGCGGCAGCAGCCAGCAGGCAAAGGCGCCGAGGCGGCGAGTTCGCGAACAAAAAACCCGCGGCCTCACGTACGATTGGAATTTGGAAAACCGAACAGTGTGAATATAGAAAGGAAAAAGTCTACTTTTGGTCCCTCAACTTTTGCGAAAGTCCGATTTTTGGTCCCTCAACTCCAAAACAGGACAAAGCGGTGTCTCAACTTTTGAAACCGTGCGATTTCGTCCCTCGGCGGTTTTGGGACGGTGGTTTCAGTAACTCCGGTTTTGCTACAGTGACCGTGGGTTTTTTTTTTTTTTTATTTATTTATTTCTGAATCTTTTAAAAAATCGTAGTAAATCACAGAAAATTCATAAAATAGAAAATCCAATTTTGTTGGACTCCACATGAGTAGAGCTACGCAATGAATATATAATATGATATACTTTTTGTACAAAGTTTTTGCTAGAAGGTTTTGCCTTTTTTTTTTTATTTCAGCTCAATCTTTAAAAAATCATAGTAAATTACAGAAAAAATTATAAAATAAGAAATTCAATTTTGTTGGACTCCGCATGAGGCGCGCAATAACACAATACATAGTTACTGCGGGCTCTTTAAGCTGGGTTAGGTTAGCTAGGTTTCTTTGTGGCCGATCTCAGACGCGACGCCGAGCCGTAGAACCCCGATGGATCCCCGCCAATAAATTAAATAGTACACCTATATATCTTTATTGTGTAAATATGCTCATGTGGAGTCTAGCAAAATTATTTTTTCAATTTTATGATTTTTTTATAATTTATTATGATTTTTAAATATTGAGCTGAAATAAATAAAAAAAAAGAAAAAGGCAAAACCTTCATAGCTTAAAAAAATTTTATATTAAAGTATACCATATTATATATTCATTGCGTAGCTCTACTCATGTGGAGTCCAACAAAATTGATTTTCTATTTTATGAATTTTCTGTGATTTACTATGATTTTTGAAAGATTCAAATTTAAATAAATAAAAAAAAGGAAAAACGAAACCACAGTCACTGTAGCAAAACCGGAGTTATCTGTAGCGAAACCACCGTCCAAAACCGCCGAGGGACGAAATCTGCACGGTTTCAAAAGTTGAGGGACCCGCTTTGTCCGGTTTTGGAGTTGAGGACCAAAATGGGACTTTCGCAAAGTTGGGGACCGAAAGTAAACTTTTTCCATATAGAAAGTCCGATCGTCTGCCATCTAATCTAATCGATCAATATTCTGGCTTCTCAGCTACTGGGCCGGCTAAGTTAGGATAGGAAGACCAAAAATAGCCCATTGCGCGCCTGGCACTTTTTTATTCCTCGCGAAGACGCGGACGCATGGGGTTGATCTCCGTTTGAGATTTTTTTTTATTTTTTTCTGCCATCGGCAGCTATGGCGGCCGCCATGCCTCGCCACATAGGTGGCTCCGCCACTGTCGAGGAGCTAATAGCTATATCTACACGACATCTTTTTTTTTGCGACATATTTACACGACATCTCGCAACGGCATCAGATGCATCAAGAGTCGTCAGAGTCCAGATAGACAACAGATCGGATAGAATGAGCGGGATGGAAAAGGAACTGAACCTGAAGGAATGGACATGCACATGCTCATGTAGGCAAGGCGGCAAGCTGCAAACTGATGCATCGATCATGCATGCTATCCAGGCTTCCAGCCCATTTGGGTTGGATTCCCTTGCTCTGGCTACCACAGTACCACTCCCACAGTATTTCAGCCTTTGAGTGTAGAGCAGAACAAGAACAAGAGGCCACAAATGTTCATGATTCAAACATTCCGATTTCTGTATGTACACGAGGCATGCTGCTATGGAAGCGACAGAATAGATAGGGAGAAAAACATGTTACTGGACAAAAGCTTACACCTTACCAGTTGTTTTACAGACTCAAGATTATTATCATTCAACCCAGGGAAAAAAATCCCCCAATGATCCAGTCAGGACTGGATGAACAAACACTTCGTCTGAACTAAAGCTTTACTGCAACTTTGCAAGGCACAAAAGGTTCTCAACCTAGGAAGCCAGAATTAGTCCTGTACTGGGCACCGGGTACAAGTTCAACGACACCTCCCTAAAACTCGAGGATACTAGTTTCAATCACCGGTACATTGTACAAACACATGCAGGTTAATAGCTGCATCAGAACCCACTTGACAACATGCTCATGGACCTAAATCACGCGGCCCAGGCCTCCTAATTTGCAGTGTTCAACAGAAATCAGAAACCTCCACAATAACAGGCAATCTTCCACCTGCCAGCCTGAGCTAAAAAAGCGAGCCAATAACTAAACAAAACAAGCTGCTGATCAAAAACCTCATCTATCAGATATATCTGAAGTGGGAAGTAGTGATTGCGCAGCTTGTATATCTGCATGTGCTTCAGCTTGAACCAGGATCTGAGGCTGCGCTTGTGCTTGTGCTTGCACATGAGCCAGTGCCATGGCCTCTGCTTCAGCTTGGGCTTGACTCTGCTGCTTTAGGAACCGATTCATTCGTTCGAGCAGCTGGACAGCTTTCCTCTTTCCTCTGTCCGTGCCGCTTTCTGCTAGCTCCTCCAGCAAAGACACGATGCCCTGCTCTTGTGCTTCAGCAAGAAGCCGCTGCTGCTGTTCCCCTTCGCCATTGCAGAGATGCACCATAACAGCAGCAGCATTTTCCTTGCTCCTTGGAGATCCATTTCTGATAACTCCAACAAGTACAGGTATTGCAGAAGCAGCACCAATAGCTGCCTTCGCCTCAGGATGTCCTGAGAGGATTGCCAATATTGCAAGGGCCTCATCTACCATCCCACTTTCAGTCTCCATGAGTAGTTCTAGTAGTATAGGTACCAATCCAGCTCTAACAGCTTTCCCCTTGTTGCCCTGGTAAATACACAAGTTAAATAGCGCTGTTGCTGCATCCTTTTTGCCCCGTTGGCTTCCATTACTCAATAGCTGCACGAGCGCAGGAATTGCCCCTGAATACCCAATAGTCACCTTGTTCTCATCTACAATAGATAGGCTGAACAGTGTGGCAGCTGAATTCTCCCCGAGCCTCCATGCTGCCCCTCTTTAATACGTGCACAATTCCAGGAACAGCTCCAGAAGAGATTATTCTTGCCTTGTTCTCTTCATAGATGGAAAGATTCAAGAGAGCAGTAACCACGTGTTCCTGGGTGCTAACATCAGTGGTTAATAGCATACTAACAAGAATAGGAATAGCACCGGCATCTCCAATACAAGCACGATTTTCAGCACTGCGTTTGGCAAGCTGACGAAGCATACCAGCAGCGCCACGTTGATCTTCAAGGTTTTGGGATGAAAGTTTCTGAAGAAGCTCAAGAACATTGCTATGCTCAGCAGCACTGCATGACAATGGTGCATCCTTAGGTTGAGCCGGGCGTTTTGGAGGATCGATGCCATTTGCCTCGCACCATTGAGTTATGAGGCTACGTAGGACATAATTTGGAGTCAGGGATTTATTGGCAAGCCACTGCTGTGTCTTCGGACAGGTATCATGGCCAGCCTCCAGCCACATCTCTATGTATTCCCGCTCATAAGTCTGAAAAGGCATATAAAAAGAATTTAAGTGAGCTGAAATACAAAAGGTCTGTATATTGAGTGGAAACATTTTAGTTGAATATTGGACAAAAGTATGACCTGACCAGTGGAGACAATAACTGGATCTTTCATTAAATCCAGTGATATTGGGCAACGGAAATCATCAGGAATAACAGGACGCGCTGAGTTGTCTTTTGGGGAAATGTTTTCTGTACTTGCTTGAGCGGCCATCTCAGGGTCTTCTGTCTGCACAAAATCCTTAATCCTTTTGAGGAGCATTGACATCTTTTCAACAACTGCACCAGGATCACCGTCACTAGACATTTCATGCAAGGTCAGAGATTCACGATTGAGGTCATGTATTGTGACAAGCTGCAACTTCTCAGATAACCTTCGAAGAATATCTGGGTCAACACTAGCACTGCTGCTTGTATTATAGAGAGACATCAGCTCATTAAAAAGATCATCATCAGATGAATCTGATCGTTCCTTAGCTCTTTTGAACTGAGTATGCACCAATTCAACCTGCATACCATTGCAGATATTATGTATTCAGAACAAGGAAAAAAACATCAAAATTGTATTACTAGTCTATAGAAAGCATTAATGAAAGGAGAAAATCTAGAATGTAGTAGTCTACCTGCTCTCTAACTTCATCAGATATATTAAGTTCATCAAACGAGATACCAGCTAAGGCTTGTTCAAGTCTTGCAGTGACATCCTGGAAAGTCTTCATTATTTTCTCTCTATCAAGAACCTGTAAATAGCAGATGCTTTTATGGTATGAATGGCCATGTGTCGAGCACAAATATTATTTAATTATGTGGTTACTGCCAAAGTGATCACTACAACATAAGAGAAAATTAACCACGCAAGGGATATGCAGGGATTCATTTGATGCTCATATAAGATCCAGTACCAAATCATAGTAATCTACAACAAACAAGGTTATGCAAATATATAGGATTCATTTAGTGCTCGTATAGGATCTAAACATTGTGTAAAGTAGGGCGTAGGGTGGACACTGGAGACAGTAGTAGATAAGGGTGACTCGGCTTGATCACATCTGATAAGAGGCAACAAAACTAAATTCCTAATGGAAGCTGTCCATATCCTATCCTCCAAAGGAATTCAGTGAGGCAGCTCCTTGATTCCTCAATCTTCATGATGGAAGCGGCACCAGAGGCCAATTGAAGTTAGGAGGAAAAGAGTTTAGTAGTCAAGGCTTAATACGACAAAGAGTGAGTCACACTAATAGCATTTCCACTTTTAGATGGAGACATGGCAGTGACAGCTTGATGAGTGATGTGGATACAACCAACTACCAAATTGGTAAGATAAAGGAAAGAAGACATTTTAGGATGGTATTGAATTGTATATCTAAATAGAGTAATTTACAGTGATGTGGAACTAATGTTTCCTATGAATAAGCATGCAATCCTACTCTTCCAAGGCCTCAAAAGTAACTCACCGCTTGCTTAAATGTGACCACCATGTACAAAATTACAATGGAACCATGCAGCATTCAAATTATTTTTTAGAGTTCAAGGGCGGGATAACCCCAGCCTTTCGATTGATATCAGCATTCAAATTATGAGTAGATTCTATGCTTAAAACAACAATACATTCAAATGTTTAGCTTAAGGTTCTAGTGAAGAAAGTTATGTGACCAGATGACTACCATTATGTTCTGGGATGGCTCATCTTACTCCACTACTTTTAGTCCATATAAGTTACAAATATGTTCCAGCGTGGAGCTTGATGCTATAGATCCATGTCAACCACATTATCTAGGCATATGTATTCTGCTCATAAGAGTTTGCACTAGCATCACAGGCCATTCTTACATGCCTGCACCACAGAAATGGAATAGAAAGTGCAACTGCACAAACGCTGATGTTCAACCAGGTATGGTAATCAACCTAGCAGTAAATAAAAATAGTATGGAGTAATTACATGGTGAGTTTTCACTCTGTATTTCACAGAAATTTGCAGCTATGAAGCTAGAATCTTTGTGACATATTAAGACCTCATCAAAGGCACAAACTACACAACTTTGGAATATCATCCCAGTGGCAAAACATGGTTTGGCCAAGTCTGAGAAACGTATATTGACAGCCTTGTTCTGCGGCATTAAACAATGTCAAATGCCCTGACTCGGCATTGATTTGACAGCAAGATATTCCAAAAGACCAAGCCTAGTCAAACCTTCAACAAGTAATTCACATTTCATAATTACCCAAAAGGGTGGCAGGCAAAAGCTTAAATTTCGTACTGTGCAGTCGGGAGTACTTAATTCCCTCCGATTTGCCAGGCAAATCCCCTTACCTCCACAGCGAATCGTAATTTATCCACAGCGAAATCGTAATTTATAACGAAAAAACAGTACACAGAAGAAATTTAAGAAGGCGAGCATAAGCAAGACGACAAAGCCAACACAGGCCTTAGCCGAGAAATCTGACTCACCAGGAAGATCTTGCTGCCGCTGCTGCCGAGCCGAAGCAGCTCCCCTGGCGGCGTGGAGCGCCTCCCAGAGCCGGCGTAGCGCGGCCTCCGACGGCGCCGGAAGCGGCGCGGGCGCTTCCTTGGCCTCCTCCAGCATGGGTACGAGCAGCCGGATCCGCCGCGACAGGTTGCAGAACTGCCGCCGGTACGAGTTCCTGAAGTCCGAGATGGCCGCGATCTCGCCCACAAGCTCGAGCAGCCGCTCAACCACCTGGCCCTCCTCAGCCTTTGCCTCCGTCTCCGCCGCTTCTGAGTTCGAGGGCGGCGGCGGTGCGGCGGCGGCCGACTCGGCTTCCGCGGCAGCGTCGGCGTTCATGCCTGATGCAGGACCAGGCCTGGCCTCGTCGTCCATGGCCGTAGACCAAGCAAGCGCTGAGGAGGCTCTCGGGCCTCGCCCTGCGCGGCGCAGCACGGTGGCCGGGGTTGTGGCGGAGCGTGTGGAAGGGGGATTTGGAGCAGGCGAAGAGAGACGCGGCCGAGACTCCTGCCGTCCTGCTCCTCCCTTGCCTCCCTTGCCTAGTATAGCTTCGCTCTGCTATGTGGGCCAGCCAAGCGGTCCCACCGGTCAGCGTCATCATCTCGCTGATATCCACGAGCCGCTCCGCCGGCTCGGCTTGGTCCCGGCTTGTGCACCGGAATGGTAGACCCAGGAAGTGACCGCGGGGTCCGCCATCGGTGCATGAACTGGGTTCAGGAAAACAGTAGTAGCTTGGAGTGTCGCCATCGGTGCATGAACTTGGTTTCTGTTACAGTAAATGACGAATTCGGGTTTTTGCTGGCTTTTGGATGGACTGGGAACTCGATCAAATCAAAACCAAAAAAAGCCAAGGTGTCCGTGTCTCGGGCTGCTTGACGAATGGATTTTGTAACAAAGCACTTTGTAATCACGAGCGGCTCAACGGTGGCCGGTGGTGGGCCCCAGGTAGTTAGGGTGGTGCGTATGATGCCGCCCGTTTGGTTTGGTTTGGTCCGGCACAAGTGAGTGTAACCGGTAAGCAAAGCGAGTGCAACAAGCCAACAATTACATCAGCGAAAACTTTAAGCATGGCTTTTCATGGGCGATTCGTCGATGTCGGTAGCACTTGGTGGAGTTAGTACGTAAGAGATTGTCTCATCTCAAAACGCACAAAAAGCAATTGGTTTTTACTACTAATGGACAACAGTAGACTGGGTCATTAAGGTTGGAATTATGCAGATCCTCTAGATTGGATTCGATGAGCATTAGAAGGGTATGATAGTTGCTTATCATTGGTTTCCGCGTGAATGATTGTGGACAGTTGGTACGGAGGATGTACAGAATATTTGTTTTCCTTTTCCAAAAATGTGATGAAAGCTAAGATGACTTTCCATAGGTTTTTAGTGAGCACACTTTCTCCAGCGGAGGTACAGATGCATTTTGCCTGTTTCGTGTATTGCCGGCGCACCTAAAGATTCGTCAAAAATAAAGTACTTCTGTGATAATTATTTTTATTTTATCGCAAGCGGCAATCATGCAAGACTTCTGTCGGGTGCGGGATGCCTCCCAATCGGCCGAGTCCTAGGAATTGCCTGTTCCGAGCAGTAGCCGGCTCGGCTGCAAGCCACCCATCACCGACTGGGCTGCCGGCCGGCCTCGGCTCGGCTGCCAGCTTGCTAGCGCGTCTGCGTGACGCGGGCCGTGGGGCCCCAGCGCGCACATGGACTGACGTGTTTCCCGAGGGATCCTGGGCCCACCTGCCAACCACCACCGCGGGCTAGCCTCCTCGATCCCGCCCGTCCAATCTAGATCCCACGGGGCGGAGGAAAAGAAGGGCACCCATCGACAGGATCAGGAGGGGGCGGCCTAGGAAACAGAGTTGGGGAAGCTTCTAGGCGCGCGACGCCTGTGCTCTGCACAGTGTGCTCCGCTCCTGGACCGCCCGCGCCGCGCCGTCGGGACCAGGCAGGCAGAGGGAGGCGAACGCCGCGCGGCGGCAGCGCAGACAGCGGGCCCCACGGGCGCAGCGGGCGCATGTGACCGCGGGCGGAGACTGCAGAAAGCGCGAGTCATCGGCGCGGACGGACTCGCGTCCTGCGCGGGGCCCGCGCATCAGCCCCAGCCGCCACCCACCGGGCACGGCACCGGGCGCGGGCGGCAGGGCACAGAGGCAGACGACGTGGCTGTGCTGCGGCGCTGTGCGCCCTGCGCCGGGCCGTCGTCAGCCGTGTCCCAGCCGCCGCCAGTGAACTGACGCGGGCTTGTTCCGGACTTGTGCGCGGCTGGCTGGTCCAGTGAATGCCCGTGACAAGCAAGACTCTGCTGGAGCCGGCAATTTCGCTGCGGGCCTCGGCGCGGATGCAGCTGCCGCTGTTGCTGTCGACGGTCGCTGTATGACTTGCTGGGCTGCGTCTTCGGACGATGGAAGCAGAAAACGTACACGTTGCTGTTGGCTGTTGCACCTTGCACGTGCAGTATATAGTGCACCTTGCACTGTCCGAGCAGCTGTTATCGGTGCTGTTCTTTTTGTTAGCTGGCCTTGTCCAAGACTTTAACATCACATTGTCTTGGCCCGTCGCTATTCGTGCATAAAACACAGGTTCTGCTAAACAAAACAATGCTCAATACAGGTGTGTACTAAGTAGTCTTCAGTACTAACCGCAACGTCACTAGTATAAAACCGTGCTTTTCCAGCCGTGGGTACCAGGTTAGTACCACCCTTGGCAATGGCAGCTGTTTATGTGGGACGCTGTACGCACCCGTTTTTAGGCAAGGGCATGGGTTATCACATTCGAGCACTGGAGCCCCGATTGTGGCCTAGGGGCCCAGGCATTTTTTTTTTTTAGGAGAAGGGGCCCAGGCATTGATGGTGCGGTCTCGTTGAGCCCATTTTTGAAAGGAAAAAGTCTACATTCCCCTCAACTATCATACAAGTGTCAAGGGGCTTCATAGCCAAGATGGCAAAGGCCATTGGTTAGGGGGGCTCCCACCCGGGGTTCAAAACGGGGTGCGACACTTTATCCGGATTTATTTCAGGATTTCCGTATTAGCATTAAGTGGTAGGCGACGCCCCTCGTCGACAAATGGCGCCCGTGGTGACTTCGTGAACTTCAAGATTGCCGGCTCGGTCCTTCCGGAGGTGCTCATAGGGGTAGGGTTTGCGTACGTGTGTTCATAGGGGTGAGTGTGCGTGCGTGTTGAGCGTCTGCGTTGTATTGTGTAATCTCAAAAAAAAAAAAAAAAAAACTATCATACAAGTTCACTTTTCCTCCTCAACTCCAAAACAGGACAAATCACCTCCCCAACTTTTCAAACCATGCATTTTTTCCTCCCTCGAGCGGGTTTCGAAGACGGTTTTGCTACAGTAACCGTGAGTTGCTACAGTACCGAATACGTTTGTCTTTTTTTAAAAAACATTCGAGTTGAATCTTTGAAAAATCATAGTAAATCATAGAACAATCATAAAATGAAAAATCTGGTTTTGTTGGACTCCACATGAGTAGATCTACACATTGAATATATAATATGATATGCTTTAGTACAAAGTTTTTGCTACGAAATTTTTGTCTTTTTTTTTTATTTATTTGGTGAATATTTGAAAAATCATAGAAAATCATAAAAAATTATAAAATATAAAATCCAATTTTGTTAGACTCCACATGAGTAGATCTACAAAGTGAATATTTAATATGATATGCTTTAGTACAAAGTTCTATAAGGTGAATATATAATTAATTAAAATAATTCGTAGCTTCAGCTTCTATAATTATTTTGTCAAACTAAAAAGTATACCATATTGTATATTCACTGTGTAGATCTACTTATGTGGAGTCCAACAAAACCGAATTTTCATTTTATGATTTTTCTATGATTTACTATGATTTTTCAAAGATTCAACCGGATTTTTTTAAAAAAAAAAAGATTACATGCTGGTACTGACCTACGGTTACTGTAGCAACTGCGGTTACTGTAGCAAAACCGCCCTCAAAACCGCTCGAGGGAAAAAAAAATGCATGGTTTGTAAAGTTGTGGGAGGTGATTTGTCCGCTTTTGAAGTTGAGGGAGGAAAAGTGAACTCTCGTGATAGTTGGAGGAGGGAATTTGGACTTTTCCTTTTTGAAAGGCCGGTGTGGCTGGATGCGAGGCATGAGCCGAGCACCGGGCCGCGCCTGCGTGCATGGGCATCTTCTATATACGATTCACGCAACAAAAGAGGGCGTGGGGAGCGTGGCCACATCGCCCGCTTTTCCCGACCGTCCGACGGCGCGTGGATGGCCAAGATCGTGCCGATCAGGCCATTTTGCAAAAAAGTCCTCAAATTTATACGAAATCCGACCGCAAATCCACCGACCTCTCATAGAAAATTTTACGAGCAAGCCCTCGAGTTTTTGAAAATCAACCTACAGCCTAGGCCGGCCTCCCTCCCCCACTCGGGCCTGCTTGGGCCTTAATGGGCCAAATTCGACCCAATTTGTTTTTCCCTTATCCATTTTTTTTTTTTTTTTAAAAAAAATTTGGTAACACTTCAAAATTGCATAGTAAATCAAAGAAAAATTGTAAAATAGAAAATTAATTTGTTTCGAAATTCTCATGAACAAATCTATGCAAAGTGGATCCAAAATAGAACATGTTTTAATCGAAAGTTTTTTGTTTGCACAACTATTCCTATTATTTTAATGGGTACATATGAAAACCAAATAAAAAACATAGAATAGAAAATCCAGCTTATTCGAAACTCCTTACGATAAGATATCATCACGTTAAACTTTCGGCTACTTAATAAATACTTTTAGCCTCTTTCCTCAAAAAAAAAAAAATGTTATAGTTCCATTTCAATGATAAATGTAAAATATAACATGACGACAGCTACACCAACACATAACTAACCATCATACTCATCCAATCACCCTAACTCTCAATGAAAAAAATAAAATAAAAAAAATAATATTACCATTTCAAACCCCAAAACAACATATAAATAAAATAATGCCTTCACAATGACAAGCTCTCCAAAATATACAACAAGTACAACAATTGCTACAAACCATGACACATATATATATAAAATATTTTATCGAACCACATTAATCTTATACAATTATTTTAACTACACATATGGAACAAAGCCTACATAGTTAATCTAAACCATTTCACAACAAATGATAACTTCCAAAGAAAAATATCACAGGTCCCTATCGGGCCATAAGCGGCAACGCCGCTAAACCATTTCTGGTCTCCATATAGGAATCCTGCTTTCAAAAGCGGGCCTGTGGATCAGGCCACGTCGCCCATTAGCCCGCTGGCCGTTCGATTGCTGAGCGGTTTGATGTGTGCCCGTTTCTTTCCGACCCGAAACCTCGGGAACCTTCTCCGGGCTCGTCCTTCAAGCGAGCGGCGGCACGGGCGCTATCCACGAGCGAGGCGGCGCCGCCCCACGGCCGCGTGCCACAAGAGCAGGCGCATCCACCAGCGAGCCGGCGCAGCCCCACAGCCCCGCGCCATAAGAGTGGGCGCCCTCCGCGGCTCTGCCCTTCGCCCTCTGCAAAGGTGCCTGCGCTTGCCCTCTGCCTCTACGTCGTCTGCAGCACTCCAGCGTTCGCCCTCCACCTGTTGGGCCGTCCAACGTCCAAATCTCGGGCTGCCGCCGCCACTATCTACACTCGAGCTCCACTGCCTGGGAAACAAAGCCGTCGCCATCTCCTCCAGCTCCACCTCAACCTCCAGATCTGCCAACCACCAGGCCAGGGCCAGCCCCGAGCTGATGAATATGCATAATGTCCAGGTCTGCTTCCGGACACCGTCCCCTGCAGGGTCTGCATCGGCTGTGTCGCCCGCCACGCTAATGGCTGCGTCTTCCAGTGCGCGGGAGCCCCGGCTGCAGTGCTGCCTGCAAGGTGTTCGACAAAAGGTCCAACCCCACATAACACAGTACGCTCCACAACCCAATGAACTCAGGTAATCAGATAACTTCTCCTTCTGATGGATTTGATTATTCGATGATCGTGCCAATGTCTTGAGCTCTGATTAATGGAACGACATCATATAAATTGAAGAATTGATTTGCAGAAGATGAATCTTGGTCCACAAGGCTAGAGACAGCAAGAGAGAAAAGCCGTGTTAAAACTCATGTTCAATATGTTTGACCCAGACTAAAAATTCTCAGTAAACCACTCTAAGAGATTAGTTAGAGCTCACAAAACATGCAGATGCAACTTCATGGAGTAAATAAATATAAAGAAACATATGATGATTTTGTGGCTTTGTGTCATTTTCTTCCTCTGAATGTTACTTGGATACTTTCCTTGGTACTCTGTGCCAATGCATATACATATGACTTGAGGAGCCAAGTTGGACAAATAGTCTCCAGTGATCGCATACATATGCAAAATGTATTGTTGCCGTTACAACAGTCTATATATTTTAAGCAAAGCAGATGTTTTATTTTTCCAAGCATGCCTAATCTGGTATATTGTTATTATCTTTTATTTACTTTATAGATTCCAAACACAGCAGATACTTTCTATTATCAAGTGTTTTCTATGATCACAGCCTCGATTTCTTTTTGTGTCATGGTAGCTCACCATCCCAACCTCTCTGAACAAAGGATTTTATATTCGTGAGATGACTAAGAACCCTCCAAATTATATAACTACCAACTATGAACCAATTAGATATACACTTGCTTCCTCTAATTTATTATATCTGTTGTCATTAGGTATGACTCTCTATTTGATTTATGCTTATCCAAACAACTCCCAGATAATATTGACAGTAGAAAAAAATTCTATTAGCAGTCTGCCAGTCTTCCTTAGAAATAGATAGTAGAAAATAAATAGAAATACATGGCAAAAATCTGAAACTTGGTGTTCTATTCATGTCACACTACTTTTATCTCTACTGTTAGCAATCTGAAACTCGGTGTTCTAATTATGTCACACTACTTTTATCTCTACCGTTAGTAATCTTCTATTCTCAGAAAAGATAAATCAAAGTACTTGGCGAAACTCTGAATCTTGAGCCAAGCACTTAACGACACTAAATATGTACTCATTTGCACAAATTTTGCAGGTTGGTCCAGCTCAATAAATCTGCTCAGGTATCAAATTCCAAGTTCCAACATCACATTCAAATTGAAACAAATTTTCTAGCATCAAATAATTGTGGTCACTGATATGCTCTGAATTATAAGCTGCACAAATTAAAATATGACTATTAACTACTAACCGTAAACTACTGAACAAAATCTGAATATACCTATTGTTTGATATACCTCCATATATCTAAAATTGGATATTTTAGAAGCCTAGCCAATATTATACATGCATTGAAAAAGCGATTTTGTTGAATGTGGATCAGCCCATAAATGAAAGCCCAATATTTTACAGTCTCACCATTTTATTCACTTTCATTTGCTTTGCAGGGATATCTAAGTCACTGAGTACAAGTACTCTAAGCATTATTATTGTACAGATAAGAGGGCCATATAAAACGCATTCATGAAGACTAGGGCCGGTTTGCAGAAGATTTAAAGCATAGTATTAGCAACCAAAGCAGATTTTAGACTTCATCTTGGCATGCCATAATTACATCTCCATCTAACTGATTGGATTTTTATCTCTTTATTGCAGAAGACTATATACATCCGAGTGAACCTCCACTCCTTGCTCCACTTCTGGTGGCTTAGCATGGATAAAAAAAAAAAAGACTTAGCTTTAACACACCTACATCATCAAAGAAATTTAAAGAGAGGGAATGGTCAAGTGCTCACCATAGCAAGCCTATGATATTATCAAAAATGTACAGGATCTAATAACCCTCTTTCATCAGTGCTATTCTATAACTGCTATAGGCCTCTGTAAACTCCTGTGTGCTCTCGAAAACTGTTGATTCCTTCTATTGGAGAGTATATATTTACTGATTCTCTGTACCAATCTAGACACTTCTATATATCTATAAAGAATCAATTATTCTTGACAGCATTCTAAACCTCCTCTACCAGGTGTATTGTTCAACGTTTAATTCCTGTAAAAAAATTTAGAATAAAACCAATGCTTAACATTACTACTGTACAATTCTGAGTCTTGACTAGCTGCGACCATTATTAATAGAGCTTCGTAGAATCGTTTCTCCATCAAATAATTTTTTTTTTTTTTTTTTTTTGAGAATGACACACAACGCCAGACGCCGCCTCAACACAACACGCGCACACTCACCCCTATGAACACACGCACGCAAACCCTACCCCTATGAGCACCTTCGAAGGACCGAAGCACCCGGCGGATCGGAGATTCTCGAAGTCACCATTGGCGCCTGCGTCGTCGGCGATTTTAACGTCGCTACCACTTAATGCATAACGTAGGAAAATCACGGGAAAATCCCGAGAAAAAGGTGCGAGCAAGGATTTGAATCCCGGTGGGTAGCGCCCCACCTGGACCGTTCTACCATTGGACTACAAGCCAATTCGCTCCATCAAATAAATAAATAAATTTAATAATAGGCACAACATAGGGCATCTGAGTTGTCAAACAGGTCCATCTGAGTGCGCGGCAAGGCCGCGCCAGTTTTCTAGTTCTCTCGGATTGCAACACCTAGTGGTGGCGAAGCCAGGATTTTAATCTAGGCTGGTTTTATCAATATTTCTTTAACAATATAATTTTATTTGACACGTCAACGAACATATTGGTTTACGAGGGAGAGAACCAATGAAAAAATAATTTCAATAAATCGTAAGTGACTTTAGGAGGAATAAAACTAGCTTCTTGCTCTGACGAATGAGTTGAAACTAAAGCGAGACCAACCACTAAAACAAGGACCAAATATAGCATATTATTGTGCAAGTATATAATTCATTGAAATTTAAGATAAATACATTAAAAAGTCTTACAAGTAAGTTATAAACTCTAAAATTTACTTAAAATAATTTACCCTCTGTATGCTAATAATAGTTTGTTCACACTACTACGGGATTGACTTTGCGAGGTGTTCGATATTTAATTTTCGTGGCGGGCATTTCAAAAACCGCTACGAAAAATAGGTGGCCTGGCGCACCCCGGGCGGGGAGAAAAACCGCCACGGTTAATGGATTAACCATGGCGGGCTTTGTAAAATAAGCGTCCGGTTAATACCTATTAACCGTGGGCGGTTTTTTGTTAAAACCCGCCACCATTAATCATCAAATAACCGCCACCGTTAATATTGGCCCATTGTAGCCCAATAAAGCCCATTACCGAAGTTCTTCGATATAAATGCAAGCACACCACCAAACCCTAACTCCCACCACTCTCTCTCTCTCATTCCTTCAGACTACTCTCTCTCTCATCCCCCTCCCTCTCCCTCTCTTCCCGACGCCACCACTCCACCACTGGACCACGCCCCAACCTCGGCCCCGGCCCCGGCCACGCCCGCCAGCGCCCCGCAAGGAGCCAGGCCCCCGACGCCACGGGACGACGAGATCTAGCGGCGGATCGACCCGGTGGCGGGCGCGACCCGGGGGGGGCGAGCAACGCGGCGCGGGCGTCTCGGCGAATTCGGCGGCCTTAACGCGGCACGGCGGCGGCAGCGCAACCGAGCTGCGGCCCGGCGGCGCGACGGCGGTAGCGTGTCTGACCTCAGCGGCGGCGGCGTCGCGGCGGCCTCGGCGGCGGCAACGGCGGTGGCGGCGACCCAGCCGGCGGCGGCGCGGGGATCCGGCGGCGACGGCGCCTGGATCCAGCAGCGGCGGTGCCTGGATCCACCGGCGATGGTGGGCGGCCCATTAAGGGCTGGGTTTGGGCGGAGAGGCCCGTTAGGGTTAGGTTTGGATTTTTCTTTTTCTTTTCTTTTTATTATTTTTTAATTAACCGTGGCGGGTTAATATTTATCATGGCGGTTTTGACCATCAAAATAACCGCCCGCGGTTAATCCGGCGATTTTCCGTGACCCTAGGCTGGCGTGGCGGTTCTAAAAACCGCCACGGAAAATGAAAAAAAAACCGCCACGGAAGTTCTATTTAGTAGTAGTGTCACAATTCTAGAGTGGTCCTAGGCCCACAAGGAGCAATAGTTTGTTCACAATTCTAGAGTGATCCTAGGCCCACAAGGACCACCTCTAGCTATGCCAAAGGCAACAGTACAACCGATTGCTTAGCTAGGTCTCCAAGGCCGCCGTCATGTCACGTTAAATGAAATGAAACCCGGATGAAACATCTCTCTCAATGCATAGTTTTATTCTAGAGTTTTAAAAATATTTAATTCCATGACTTAAAGATAGATAGTAATTGTGCCAAGATATGTTCATCTAGATGACACTTGTTTCTTATCTCTCTTCTTAAATACACTGTCATGTCATAAAAAATGCATATGTGACAAGCTATTTAATGCAAATGAAACTCAAATGAAACCCCTACTAAGACTGGCCTAGTGGAAGTTTTCATCAAAGTTTCATTTGCATTTAGTGGTCTGCCATGTAGGCATTTTGGATAATGTGATACCGTATTTAAGGAGAGAAGGAACGAGTTTCATGAGGATACAACTCTCTTGGCACGAATACCAACTCTCTATGAGTCTGGAATTTAATGCATATGAAACTCTAGAATGAAACTGAGAGTGAGAGTTTCATCTTTGCTTCATTTTCTTCTATATGACGTAGCAGTCTTAGAAACAACGCCATGAAACTCTCTACTAGGACTGGCTTAGGGCGTGTCATGCATTTGGGACCCCACCCACCATCATATTTTATGCCCATTTGAAAAACAACAAGCCTCCAAAATGTCTTTAGTGGCCATTTAGAGGATATTTTTAGTATTCAGTGAAATCTTTTGTAAATGCATGTCTCCAAAGTGTTTATATGTAACTCTCTAAATATAAACCCCCTCCGAGGGCATGAAAAGAGTCCCTCTTACCCCTATAAAATAAGAAGAGGTGAGGTGGAGACAGGAGGTTGATCGCTCTCTTTCTTCTCTCTATTAGTTGCATTGCATGCGCCTTTACGCGTCTGTGTTAGAAAAAAATATGAGTGTTTTGATGTGTTATGCGCCGTAAGACGATATGCGACCTTGAAAATAGCATAAACTAAACAATTTTATGAAATATTCCTTTGTTGTTTCTTGACTAATGTGTATCACAAAATTAAGGCTTGTCTAATAATGGGAGTATATGAAGTGAGAGTTTCACAAACGCGACCTACATCGCCAGCTGGGTCACTCAACCCACAGCTTGTCACCTTAACATTATGATGATGCACACTACAAAGGCCCCCAACAATAAACATGTTACTAGACTAAGGATGTCCAAACACCTATATGCAGCTAAAGGAGATTTAGAAAACAATTTTTTAGAGTAACCTTCAGAGCAAATAAGAGTCGATTGCGTCTGTGCCTCATGTGTCGCCCAGTGCCTCTAGAGCAACCCTCGCACATGTGTGGCTCATGTGTCGCCCAGTGCCTCGAGAGCAACCTTCGTTGCCTACTCTCTCTACTCGATTGCGTCTTGAATGCAGGCTACACGGGGAAAATTCGTTAGACAAATAAGAGTCGAGATTGATGGTTTACTTCTAATCTAGATACGATAGTACCTTGTCCGATAGAATGATCTTCCCCAAAGACCGCATCGCGGTAGCTATCGCCGGGTCGCTTCTCGATGGATGTGACCGAGCCGCCGAGCTCATCGTCAAAGGAAGCGACCCATGCTCATCTTCGCCCTTGGCAACTCTCCTCATCGCCCTCAAGACTGTGCAACTCACCGAGGTCCTCTCCCGCACAAAGACACATTGAAAATCAACACCGATTTGTAGGCCTAAAACCCGACAATAAACAAGGGTGAGATCTGCCCCCAATGTTATTGAATCGAGGCCGACCATACTATGGGGATGGGCTCTTGGGCATCCTCCCAGGAAGGCTGCGGGTGTTGATCGTCCTTGTCGGGCGCGAAGCTCGGCTCTTGGTCGCCTGGGCAAAGACGTGCTTTGCTTTTTCCTCACGGAATACAGGAGCTCATAGCCGACGACACCGCGACGACCCACTCCCGACGAGGCAGGCGCCGCCGCCGCTCCGCGGTCCCCCGCCAGCGCCGGGCTCGTGCGGTCCTTGACCGCCTCCCAGGGTGCCCTTATGGCCGGCCTCCCGAGAGCACAGGCCACACAACTAAAAAAAAGGCCCCTCTTATTAGAAATGGATCAGGCTGAACTTTACAATTCACCACCAGACCGAAAGCTCCAGAAAACATGATCACAAGTGTTTTCTCTCTGTAGAATAGAAGAACAAGAGTATTAAACTCTTAACACTTTCTGGACATGAAAAATTATCACTTTGAAATATTACCATCTATAATTCTTAGAAAGAATTGATAGTCAAGTATGATTCAGTCATCCCTACGTTGGGCCATGAAGTGCTAGGAGGCATATCCTTTACTGTTGCACTTTCTTGTGCCAATTGGCCAAATTCTATAGTTTCTTGTGCCTTCTTTTCGTTGTGCTCCTTATCAAGCCAAGTTCTTTTTGTGTTTTGAGGTTTTTGTTTGAAAATCATTTTTCTTGTGATCACGTAGTGTGTGGCGAGATTAAGTGAGTCACCCACTTGGATAGTAGCCAACCGATGTGCCAATTTGGGTCTAATTCTTGCATCATCGGCTATCTCAATCTCAAACCCTTGTAAATCTGATTTTTCCCCCTTTGACACACCAAGTGTGAGGTTTGTGGCAACCGAAGCATGTGATTGTGTTCCAAAATCAGATCGGTCACTTATAATTCCCCTTCTCTCGGTCTAGTACAAGACGCTACGAACTTGACAATCGGTTCTAGTTTAGTAGGCATATCCTATAGAGTAAATTATTTTCTTGGCCCTTATGAAAGTTTCTCTTAGTTTCTTGGCCCTTTTTCTAGTGAATTTGGTTATTTAGCCTAGTTTTAAGTTAGTTTCTTGGTCCTTCCATCCATTCCGTTCATACCTGCCGTGAGCCAGCACATAGGAAGGATGCAAAAAGACAGAAATACCCCTTAGAAGAGGCGCTTGTAACTCTTCCTTTCCCATGCCCGTTCGAACGCGAGCTTGATGTCTGCCACCATCGTGATGTGCACCAGCGGGTTCCAGAACCACGCCATGCTAGGTTGTACCGGTGTACGTTAGTGAACGCAACACCTCATAAATTAGTCATCGATTGGATGCATCCATCAGTGAATGGTGACGGAAATTAAAATATTGTGTGCGTTCGTATACATGCCGTGAATAGCAGGTTATATTATCCTTATCCGAGAACTTGAGGACGTGCTGATGCAGCTTGAGCTTGCTCCACACGAGGTCGAGGACTTGAGGTAGTCCTTGGTCATGTAGCTCTTGGCGCTAGAGAGGTCCAGGCCGACAGGCCCTCCTTCTGGACGGAGGAGGTGGCAGTGCTGGTGCATGGCCTAGCACTACGGGAACACGCCGTTGTCCATGGCCACTTGGCCAGCAGCTACTGTGAGGCGGCTGTGGCAAGCGCCTGCCCTTCATCCCCCTGCGGTAGCTAGAGGTTGAATAAGAATCTGACATACAGGCCCACATGTCTGTGAGCTAAGCAAGAGAGGCAACAGGGGGTAAATTGGTCTGTTTGCATTTCCTATAGGGATCCAGCGCTCAGGCCCATGGGCAAAGTAGTGATTTCGCCTACTATTTAACACCGTTAAGTTGTGAAACCGACGGAAGGGCCAAAGAAACTAACAAAAACTCAAAACTAGACCAAATAACTAAATTCGCCAAAAAAAAAAAAAAAAAGGGCCAAGAAAGTAAGAAGAATTTTTAGTAGGGCCAAGAAAATAATTTGCTCTATCCTATACTGTTGCACCATGAAAAAAAATAGCGCTTATAGCGACCAAAATAAAGCAGCTAATAGCGGCCTGAAGCACTGTCAACAATGCCAAATAGCGCTAATAGCATTTTGGCTAACCTCCCGCTAAATTCTATAGTCCGCTTGATTTTTTTCATGATGTTGCACTTTCTTGTGCTAATTGGCCAAATTCTATAGTTTCTTGTGCCTTATTTTTTTGTTCAGCTTCTTATCAAGCCAAGTTCTTTTTGTGTTTTGAGGTTTTTGTTTGAAAATCTTTTTCTTGTGATCACATAGTGTGTAATTGAGATTAAGTGAGCCACCCACTTGGATAGTAGCCAACTCATGTGCCAATTTGGGTCGAATTCTTGCATCATCGGCTATCTCAATCTCAAACCTTTGTAAATCTGATTTTTTTTTCCTTTGACACACCATCAAGTGTGAGGTTTGTGGCAACTGGAAGGATGTGATTGTGTTCCCAAAATCAGCTTCGGTCACTTTTATAATTTCCCTTCTCTCGGTCTAGTACAAGACCCATACAAACTTGACAATCGATTCTAGTTTCAGGTCTTGGACACCTGATTATACGCCATCTTTTAGCCTCCACTCTATGACCCTCATTTGCACAAACATATCTACAGGATCTAACTTTTCCAACTGACTTTCTTATGTTTTTGTATCTTCTTCTAACCTCAAAGCCCTTTTGACCTCCATAACTAACCCAAAACATCCATGCCTCACTTAGATTCATCATCAATTCCATGCTAGCTTGAGGCAACAAACCATGAATGAAACACTCTCTACAAATAAAAATATTGATGAAAAAGATGTTATATCTACTGCTAAGTAAATATCTGAAAAACTATCAGATCAAATGGACAAAAAGGAATAGTCATGGGGGTAACACACCTTTTCTCTTCCATCTTTAATATTGATTTAGTTTTGATGCACATTTTCCATTTCATTAATGCAAATTTTCCATTGAATCAAACCCTAAACAATCGAATGAGTCACTAGAGAGGACAAAAGGAACCAAATTAGGTTAAGCTGGAACCTGAGCACCTGGGCACGCACTTGAGGATGCAGATCGAGACGGTGACCAACACTTGAGCATGCAGGACGACGAGCCTGGGGCCTTTCCAATATGGGCCAAAATATGTTGTTTTGCTGGTTTCTCCGTGGACCAGGAAGTCCCCCAGCCCAATAATATCACATTGGCTCGGCCCGCTACTCATTGTACAATAAATCCGTTCTAGGTTTATGGCATTGTACAATCCATTTCTTTATATACCTATAAAATCGAAGAACACCATCTGTGCTATATTTTGAGTACGAGATTAAGAAAAGAAACAATCCAATTGAAAAATCACCGAAAATCGATTGAGTGGTGAAAACAAATGGCTGTACTTAAGTTGAGAATTGTATTTAAATTGCTGTACCCAAAGCAACACGTCTCTAAAGATAGAATTACTCTATCAGAATCAGATCAAGCACCAGCACCACGGACTTCGTTCAATCGTTTTTCTTTTCACCTCTAGGACCTCATCATCCGTACTGTACCACCGACGTCTCTACCATCATCTTTCTACGATTAAAAAAAAAGTTCAAGTTCAAGTGTTGGATGAGCCAGACACTGCTGGCTGATTATGGAAGCCGCCTGACCTGACAGGAGGCAATTCTTTAACCCCATTCGCAAATAGCGGAAGAAAGTGGTTAGCCGACGTATGCGACTCACATGGCACACCTGGTTCTAGGTTGCCGTCGCACGACGTCGATGCATTTAATTTAATACTGTTAATCGCTGAATATTTTTTTCTTTATTCAGCTGATGATAGGCTTAACCCAGTGCAGCGGCGGCACAACTCAGCTCCGTTTGCCTCCGCGTTGTCACTGTCACCTTCTCCATCTACGCGTCGTCTGTATCCATTGATCCGTGCAAGTGTGTAATAACAGTTGGATCCAGCCAACCACCACGCCCGCCCATCTCTTCCCTCCACTTCTTTATCACGGCCTAAAAAATGATGGCAGCCACAGCCCACACGATGGTTGTGGCAGTCTAGCTATAATTGAGGTTAGGCCATGCTGTAAGTATGTAACCATATTATCTAGTCTATCTATAATTGAGGGTCGCTCTCGCTCGCTTTGTAGGAGTAGCGTATAAAGTATTTCCCACTAGATGGTGGAAAGTACGTGACAATATTTTAACACGAGGTGAAGTTTAGAGCAATTGACTCGAACACGTTCTTCCACATTTTTACTAGTATATAATATAAGCATTTGTGACAATGGTCATAGAACAAATGGGGTCATAGTCCGCTCCGCCAAGGTTATTAATGAATTTCTTATGGAAATAATGGATCTACAAGCGCAAAAAAGTCCTTCGGACATATCGCCATTGCTGTTTTGTTTGTGTCCCATGGAGAGCTACATATACATATGCTTCTGCTAGAATAAATCTCTCTGAACTTAGATAATGCTATATTTTTTTTTTATGTGAGGGCCATGCTCTGATGAGTCATATCACAAGGGTAATGCTGCTCTGTAAATCTATGGTCTCAATTCACAGCCAAGGATCTTGTTATGGATAATTTATTATAGTAAGGTTTTGCCATTTACAAATTTACAACATGTATTTCCAGCATTCACGATGGAGGAACAATCAATACGCACTTGTACAGAAAAAAAGGAAAGCTTTTTTTTCAGAATATAGCTTACTTTGCGAAGCCACCTGAGGTGTCTTTCTCTTTCCCGCCTAACAACAAAACAACTTTTGAGTTAACCAACATGGACATTTTGCTTGCTGGCTAAGAGATGCCATTCCATTCCATGTATGATTCAGAGCCAGGGACCCCTCCAGGCTCCACTCCACTTCATTTCGCCCCTGGCCACGCATTCACGCACTAGCTAGCCTCCATCGATGGCCAATCAAGAAGAACACGATGCCTCGCCTCTCCTTTTCTCCAAGCGTCTTTTATCCGTCCATACGCAAAGATGCAGCCCTTTATAGGAGAACGGAATTGAGTTGATGGTGCTGAGAAAGCTGTTACGAACAATCGGAAGTCTGGCATTATTCGGCTCTCTGTGGAGGAAGCAAGCTGACTGAAACGGGACAATGAGAATGAACAGCTCACCGCGGGAGCACGTGGATCGTGTGTTGTGATAACGGGAGACGGACAGGCGCCAACAGAAACCTTGGCTAATCGCTGCCGCTGGCAATGGATAAAATTTCCTCACGGTAGCCGGCGCACATTGAAGCAGAAGGTGGCCTAGGTGAGGCGTTCAATGCGGCCTCAGCTGGCTGTGGCCATTCAGATGCCAGATATGCACGGACTACTGCCGCGTGAGAGTCCACCTTTACAGGCAAGGACATCGTGGTTGCAACTTGCATGTTGTGGCTTCTTGACGCGCTTCTACGGCAAGCGTACGTGAAGACGAGAGTGAATTTTATGAAACCAGCCGGCTTAAAATATCATTTCACCGTGACATGAGTAAACCATGATTGATGTTTGAATTGGGGCTTGACAGTGATGAAATTCTAGGCCTTAATATTGAGGTCACTTGTAAGCGAACTTGACTATGGTTCTCAAACTTGGTTTTGAAGTTCCTACACTTTGGTAGGATCAAGAAACGTTTATGGTTTTGACTACAAATGTTTTGGCATGGATTCTCCATGTTTACCTCTTATCTAGTTTTTGTTTGGTCGAGTGTCAAATGTTCTATCAGCCAGATATGATTTATGGGACGTGTTACGCATAGCAGGTTTAGAGAGATAACACACGACCAATATTTTCACTAGCTCGTGCAAAGGGTGTTGTACATCGCGTTTATGATGATGCTTGTATTACTTACGCATTAGAGCGTCTTAAAGGATATTCCAGGATATGCATTAGAGATGTTAGAGCATCTAAAAGATGTTCCAGGATATGTCAGTTTGGGGCTCTGTATCCCTCTTTATACAATTGATTGAGGAGGTGGGTAAAAAGAGATCATATCCTAATCGGTTTACATATATGTTTTCTGTTTAGTTACAACAGGATCCGACTAACCGGTTACATGTATTTAGTTACAACAAGATTCGACTAACCCGTTAAATGTATATCGACCTGTGCCTTGTAAATCAAGCTGACTCCAACTAGTTAGTTTGGCTCATCCATGTCTAAGTGGCTAATTTTGATTGTCTTCCGTGATCGTACTAGTGGGCCTTTTTTTCATGTTCTCATATTTTTAGAGAGAAATGGTTTGGAAAAACTTTAACACAAATGGAGCATGGAACCTCTTACTTTGAAATTCGCTAGACTTGATAGAGACAATTTTTCCTCAAAGGCTAACCTCATTGGAGCTTGTTTGAAATCGAAGGAAACCAAGATATATGAAATAGGATAGAAGAGATGATATTGGGGAGGGGAGATAGACAAAGTTACGATGTTGAGCTCCATAGTATGATAGATTATTGATTCATTGGTGCCAAATGATTATCTTGGTGATCTAGTGGAATGTGTGGTGAAATCGATTATTACTAACAAAGATCCAACTAACCAGTTACATGTATATCGATCTATGCCTTGTACATCAAGCGGACAAGGATACCACTACAACCGGGTGGTCAGTCGGCCTATCTATGTCTAGGTGGCTAATTTTTTCTTCCATGATGGTACCCGTGGGTCGTGTACTTGTCAAGTTCTCCTATTTTTAGACAAAAATGGTTTGGAAAAAACTTGCAAATGGGCATGAAACCTCTTATTTCGAAATTCGCTAGACTTGGTAGAGACAAATTTTCTCAAAATGCCTAACCTCATTGGAGCTTGTTGAAATTGGAGGAAACCAAGATATGTGAAATAGGATAGAAGAAATGATACTGGGGCAGGGAGATAGACAGGGTTGCAAGATATGTGAAATATCTTTCTGGGGCGTCACTGATCTCCCAGTGTAGCGTCGCCTTACGCAACGAAAGCGACCGTGGCGGACTAATCAAGCGTGGAGTAAATGCAGCACGGATATTTGGCGCGACAGAGAAGCTGGAGCTGCAAACCCAGCCACACAGGCACACAGCCGAGGCCGAAGTCAACGTCCCGGTGACGCTCCGGCGTCACGCTGTCCCGCTGTCCAGTCCAGGGCAGCGCCAGAATTCTCCTCCCGCCGTTGCCCGTGCGGCCGGCGCCATGGACACGGTCGTTTGTACGGATCCGCTGGCGTAGCATACGCGTATATGTATACACATACACGAACGCGCGCGCGCACGGCGGGCGCCTCGCTGGAAAGTGGGAACCGCACGCCGCGCGGCAGCACCGATCCTAATTGCCGAACCAGTCAACCACCCCTCCGACCCACGAGTTTTCCTTGATCGCGTCGTCGTCGGCGGCTCGGCGCGGGGAAAACCCGGCGCGGCGTGGTTCCTAGCGTGGGTAGGCGACGCCGAGCGAAGCGAACCGAGGCGCGCGCGTCGCGTGACTCGCGTCGGACAGCGTCGGTGCGCGCGCGGTCGAAGAAGGAAGCATCGCGTGCTCTGCCCGCCTCAGTCGCCGGGCGCCGGCAGTCGGCATCGGCACCCACCCGAAACCCGAGCGCGGAAACAAAACAAACGATAAAAAATCTTGAAAACAGCAAAGCACCAAACACGCACCCCACCACCGCGGGCGCACCATTTCCTTTCCTTTCCTTTCTATCCCTCCTCGGCTCCTCCTCCTTCCCCTCTTGCCCTGCCCCTCCTGCCTCCCGTCGTCGCCGTGGACCGCTTCCTCCACCTCGCTTCTTCCACAGCAGCCTAGCGAGGTCAACTCTTCCGCTGCCGGGCGAGAGCGGGAGCGGGGAAGGGACGGAGGGTCCCGGATCTGAGCCCAGCTGCGCTCTCTCCGCGCGCGCTACCGACCACCGCCCGCGCAGATCTGCTGCTGCTCCCCTGAGGTAAATCGTCGATTGTTTGAACCAGTACCCGATAGATCCGGTATGCTTGGGCGAGCTGAGGGTAGTTCGGTTGCTAGCTTCCCGTCTAGACCGCCCGGCCTGCTCTAAGCATCGGCTAGTCTATCTGCTAGCTGCTGTCCTATATTTGGTAGATTCGCCAAATGGGTGAAATCCGGCCTCCCGGCTCCGCAGATCTCTCGAACTCCGTTGATTCTCTGATTCCTTTCCATAGAACCTGCGAAATTGCAGGGATCTGAGCGTGCCCAAGCGCCCAACTGATTAGATACTAGCTAGTATCGAGAGCGAACATCGCTGAGAACAATTTCTAATTTCTATAAACTCACTCATCATATGGTTCCTTTTTGTGTCCAGATCTAAATCCAAGCTTGAGCTCCGGTTGGTGGTGGTTGGTCGGCATATATAGGAGTTGGTGACGGCAGCGGCAGGGGAGGGCTGCGAAGATGTCGTCGAGCACGATCCGGAAGGCCCTGGGCGCGGTGAAGGACCAGACCAGCATCGGCCTCGCCAAAGGTCACCAGCAACATCGCGCCCGAGCTCGACGTGCTCATCGTCAAGGCCACCAGCCACGACGACGAGCCGGCCGAGGAGCGCCACATCCGCGAGATCCTCCACCTCACGTCCGGATCCCGCGCCCACGTCGCTGCTGCCGTGGCGGGGTGCGCCCGGAGGCTCTCCCGCACCCGCGACTATGTGGTCGCGCTCAAGTCGCTCATGCTCGTGCACCGCCTCCTGGTGGACGGCGACCCGTCTTTCTACCGCGAGCTCCTCCACGCCACGCGGCGGGGCACCCGCCTGCTCAACCTCTCCGATTTCCGGGACGAGGCGCACTCTGGATCCTGGGATCACTCTGCCTTTGTGCGCACCTACGCGCTCTACCTTGACCAGCGCCTCGAGTTCTTCCTCCATGAGCGCAAGCAGGGGTCAAATAATGGGAGCAGCAGCAGCCATAATGGTCCGTCACCACGTGACCGTGACCGCTGGGGTTCGCCTGATCCTTATGGCCGCCGCTCCCCCTCCTACTCGTCACCTCCTGGGTATGGCGGATACGACGATTACCGCGAGAGGAATGGTGGGAACAATGATGACAAGAGGCCGCCGACACCAGTGAGGGATATGAAGGCAGAGCGGGTCCTTGCCCGTATGCACCACCTGCAGCAGCTCCTTGACAGGTTCCTTGCTTGCCGCCCCACTGGTGGCGCAAAGCTCAGCAGGATGGTGCTGGTCGCGCTCTATCAGATTGTGAGAGAGAGCTTCCAGATCTACGCCGATATCTGCGAGGTGCTGGCGGTGCTGCTGGACAGGTTCTTTGACATGGAGTATGCTGATTGCGTCAAGGCTTTTGAGGCATATGCTAGTGCTGCAAAGCAGATTGATGAGCTCTGTGCATTCTATGCGTGGTGCAAAGAGACCGGAGTTGCAAGGTCATCGGAGTACCCAGAGGTGCAGCGTGTCACTGATAAGTTGCTGGAGACTCTGGAAGAATTTATGAGGGACCGTGCAAAGAGGCCCAAGAGCCCACCACGGGAGCCTGAACCTGAGCCTGTCAAGGAAGAACCTGAGCCAGATATGAACAGCATCAAGGCGCTTCCAGCACCAGAAGATTATAAGGAGCCCGAACCTGAGAAGGTGGAGGAAGAGGTGAAGCCAGAGCCACCCCCGCAGCCACAGGGTGACTTGGTGGATCTCAGAGAAGATACTGTTAGTGCAGATGAGCAAGGTAATAGGCTTGCTCTAGCTCTCTTCCAGGGGCCACCCGCTGCTGGTGGAAGCAATGGTTCATGGGAGGCTTTCCCTTCAAATGGTGGCAGCGAGGTGACTTCGGCATGGCAGAATCCTGCAGCTGAGCCTGGGAAGGCTGATTGGGAGCTTGCCCTTGTAGAGACAGCAAGCAACTTGTCCAAGCAGAAGCCAGCAATGTCAGGTGGTATGGACCCGCTGCTGCTGAATGGTATGTATGACCAGGGTGTTGTGCGCCAGCATGTCAGTTCACAGGTGAGCACCGGGAGTGCCAGCAGCGTCGCCCTTCCCGCTCCTGGACAGAAGACTCAGATGCTTGCTCTGCCTGCACCGGATGGTTCAATGCAGACTGTTGGTGGTGACCCCTTTGCAGCGTCCCCCTACCGTCCCACCACCGCCCTATGTGCAGATGGCAGATTTGGAGAAGAAGCAACAGCTCTTGACGCAGGAGCAAATTATGTGGCAGCAGTATCAGAGGGATGGCATGCAAGGGCAATCGAGCCTGAACAGGCTCAACAATGGTTTTGGCCCCAACCCGGCTATGCCCTATGGGATGCCCACGGCATACAACACGAACCCCATGCCAATGGCTTACACCGGGAACCCTGGGTATTACTACCCTACTTACTGAGGAAGCCTATTCTTTGTTCATCCTTACCGTTGCTGTGAATTTTTGTACTGTGTTGTGATCTTACTCCCAGCCCTGGGGTTGTGTCCAGCATCAGCTGTTGTTCCCCTGTCTCTGGATCAAACCTTTTGGTCTGATATATGTAATGTAATTTTATTTGTTTGGAACCAAATGCAGCATCCGAGGGTGGCTATAGTTGATTACATAATCTCAATTGATCTTTTACACTGTTTTCGCTAATCTTCTGCATGTTATCACTTTTCTTAACCCGATGTTGCACAGTGTGTAAACTGTCACACCGATGTTGTCACTTGCATCATTGCATGTAGTTGTTCCTGACAGAGTGGTACTGCGTGTCGCATCTATTAATACATGATGACAGAGTGGTACTGCGTGTCGCATCTATTAATACATGATCTAGCTGCTGTGATGAGAAATGATCCGTTTCTCAGATCTAGATCGCCATGTTTGTTGGAAAAGCTTACTGGTTGTTGGCATTAAGGGTGTCATGTCATGTTTGGTGACAACCTAGTTATTATAACTTTTTTTGTGGCAAATACTTTTCCGAAATAGACTTAGCTTGTTGCTCTTTGAAGCTATGAAGTCTGGTGTGTGGACCTCTTGGACTACATTGGCGATAGTTATTCTTGAATAGTACATTTTATAAATGAACCAGGAAGAAAGCTGTCGAAGAAAAGGTTTTGAAATTGGTTGAAAACGAGAACCTTTTATGTTTTGCTAAGGCCAGAAACTCTTATCATAATGTATAAAACGATGTAGTACGGTACGTCGGTACGTGAATTTTGTCTTACCCGTGCTTCCACCCAATTCTGTCCAGCCAGGGTGAAAATTAAAATAAAATTGCGGTGAATGCGAAGTCTAGTTACTGGTTAGTAAACTTCTTCGCTAGCTCTGGAATCAGTAGTGTGCTGACGACTTTCTCAAGCTAAAATATTCATCATTCAATAAATCACAGTGACCTGGTGTAGTGCTTGCTGGACCTGGATACCTTTGGAGTGTGACAAATAAACGGGTCAAAAAGGACCTGGAAATGATTCATCACGTAGCGGCAAGCACTAAACTGAGAGGAATTTCGGCCGATTGGGATGTCGCAGAGTGCGCGCTGTCCGGGCACGGCACGCTCGCCAGACCGCGACCCCCAGCAGCAGGATAACAAGCACGTCGCCATCGACTCGGGCCTTGGATGATATCTACAAATCGTCAAGGCACTACGCCATACTCTTCTCTGTTTTGCGAATTGATGGTGATCCATGCGCCGTATGGCGATGACTATCACAGCAAGAACTAGGACTTTTCAGCATTTATTCGAAATAGAAAGCCCTGGCATTAGCATGCTCTGAATTCTGAAGACGAACCCTGGTTACCCATCAGCCGAATGGCCTGGCAAAAGAGGCAAGCACAACTTGGACATAGGCAAACGGTGATGACATTGTTTACCTAAACAGCACTATAGCGATCATAAACAAAAGGCGTGATAAGCTAGAAAACTAACTCGTACAATGTACAACAAGAAATACTAACTCATGCATCATACATTTACATAAGCAACGGGGCCCGGTCTTCCGTGAGGCAACTTTTGGAACACATTATTGAGGTCAACTATCAGGGATGGTCATGAACAAGAGCACGGCAATTCCCTTAAAATTAACTCAAAACCCTACAATGGTTACCATTTTCTTTTCCCACACATAACGCAAGACCAAACGGGAAAAAAATGTTGGAGCACGATGTGAACTCCATATGGAGAAAAGTTCTCTGGAGCTATAAGGCGCCTACAATTTCAGAGAAAAGTTCTCTAGTGAAAGTAACCTTTGTAAAAGAATGATACTTGCACATTAAACTACACAGCAGAGTCCAATGATCCTCACAACCAGTCTCAATAAATGCTAAGGCATCAACAAGGGAAACAAGCTTCCATGTTGGCTCCAGTTATGACGCACTTAAGATTTCCCATGTTTCTAGTTGCATCAGAGGTCAGGTGTTCGTACACAAAACTGGCATCCATCATTCCGGCTTTAGAAATTGTCTTATGTTACACAGCATGCCTTTGTCATATGGGTTCACAAATTTGACTTCAGAATCTGCATTTGCCGGAGGGAATGGATTTATGTGTGCCATGTCAAAAACCACCAGGGTAACTGATATGAATAAAAACCATAAGAGTAGTGCACGTAAAGCACCTGATCGAGGTTGTTCCTTCATCTGGAATTCAGGATATTTCTTCCAGTTAATCTGGAAAATCTCACCTTTTAGCTACAAGAAACAGCTAACGAGAAGGCGACCTGCAATTGATGAAGAAAGACTCCCAAAGCATGGGAAATTTGAAATTACCCACTCATCGGTCTTGATATTGAAGCAGATGCAATATATGTGCCATATCAAGAATACAATCTGGCAACAGAGCGGAGGATGTATTAGAAATAAACAAGGCATCACCAGGTTATGTAATACTCCCCACAATCCCAAAAAAATATATGTCCAATTTGGATTTGGCACTGCAATTAAGATGAGGGATACAATGACTATATTACCCATCAAATCATTGCTAGAGTTAAAACAGGGTGGTAAGTGAATTGCATTGCTTAATCACATTTAAGTAGGGATAGACAAGGAAGAACAAAGCAAAAAGGTTCAATGGAGTTATCATGGACTCGTGTTCGGTGCATTTGGGAGAAGATCAGATGGACTTATCTTTGGGGTCAGAGGGAGTACCAAATAAGACTGCAGTTTTAATTAGCTTGTTTGGTAGGCATAGCAACTACAAATATAGATAGGAGTGCTGTCTTGTCTCCAAATGCTAAAAGAACTAATGGACAGACATTTCAAGTTCTGGCACATACTCCCTCCCTGTCCCTTAAAGAGTGTCGCTTAAGCTTCCCAAGAAATAAATTTGACTAAAATATATTAATATTTACAATACAAAATTAGTATCATTGCAAACATTTTTTAAATCTATTTTGTTATCAAATTTATTTGGAACTAAAAAAAGTTACACAATTTTTTCTAGAAATAGAGTCAAACTTGTGGCATGCACACCAACGATGACACTATTTAAGGGACGGAGAGAGTACGACACATATGGCAGCTGACAACTTCAATATGTCTGGCCAATACTCCCAAATATAACAATGATTAAGTGGACTGAAGTCGTATTTCTTGTGGCATGCTTTCAAATTCCATGCTGAAGACACTCCTGTTTCTACAGATTTCAAAGTATGTATTCACGTGAATAGGAAAAATCTCATTTAGATTTGTACATGTTGTGAACTGATGCCAACAAAAGACTGTCAAGTTGTAATGTTTTATCACAATAGCTTGAAAACTTATCAGTTTTAGTATGGAAAACCATTAAAAAACTCCAGTAAAAATCCCCATGCTGCATAATTTGAGTGGTATTTTTTTCTTTAATAGTTTAATAAGGGTGATCAATGGGATCATAGGCATGAGGTAAAGTCAAAACTCATAATACGTAGATTTTCTGAAGCTCTCCAAGAGATGAACCACCAACCCTGACAATCTACCTCAAACACAGATAGTCTATATGGACAAAAGTTTCATGGAAGCACGGATAAAAGCACAATAGAAAGAGCTTTCATTACATCAGCGGGGTTAGGAGCAAACCTGCCAGAGGACCTGGAGGATGGAGAAGAGCGTTGTACTGATTACCATGTTTAGAGATACAGGATTCTGCAAAGTAAATGAGTACAATCAGTAAGCATCTTGCGATCAATCATATAGATATCAGGAATCAAGGGTACAGTTTGATGGAGAAATAAAATAAAAGGGAAGGCTATGGTTTCTCAGAAACATGGAAGAGTGACTCAAAAGGCCCAGAACATAGTTTAATATAATTGGTTTCGAATCTACCATGGTTGACCTGATTCATATATTACCATTGAAATTACTAAAGACATACAAACGCTGAAATGCACTCAGTATGATATGGAGTAAAAAAAATTGTCGTGTTTGAGAAAAGGAATGAATACCTACTATGCTAAATCATCCAAGCAAATAGTCCTAGAAGGGAAAAAATAATGTGTATGGATGAACACATTTACTAAACAAGTAGTTTATTTGCTAAGGTCAGCTTCTCCTGCTTGTTCGACAAATTTGGGGGTGGGGAAGCTGAGCACCGTTGAAACCAGTAAAACGCATGAAATTCTTGAAAACAAAATGGAAAATGTAGCTCTGAAAGGCTCAGACTCATATATATAAAGAAAGTAAACCAATTTTGATTTTTTTTTGTTTGTTATTAGAAAGAAAATGGGGAAATCGTTTTATTTATTTATTGCAACATGCTCGTTTTTTCCCACCACTTAATCTTAATTTATTGTATCTTCCGGGTTGCCATCAGGTTAATTACTGTTTCCACTATTGCTACTGTTTTTGTAATTATTCGATCTAAGTCAACGGTTTGAAAAAGAACTTTCAAGAATTGAAATACTAGATGAGACAATGGCACAGACCTAAATTTTCCAAACAAAATTGCCCTACAATTCATGCACAAAAGAATAAGATATGGGCATAGATACCTCTGATCTTATAGTTCCTGAACTGATGCATCTGGTAATATCTGCGTAACACGGAAATGTAGGTGAAATTATTCGGTTACCTAATAACACATCAAAACTTGAAAATAAATAAATAAATAAATAGTTGCTGGGTACTTTTAGTTAAAGAGATAAGAGACAACCACATCTGCTATTAGGAGTTTAGGATACAACCAACACTCATTTCAGAAACCAAAAAGACAAATAGCATACATTTTGTTGAGCACATCGTATATGTTGATTCAGCAACAACAAATCCTGTCAAAAGGGCAATAAATAGCCGATGATTTTTCTGTCCTGCAAAAGTGCACAGGAGATTAGAATGCATACATACAACTGCCATGCCACAATAGGGAAAAACACTATCAATTGGGGAATAAAAATGGAATATAACAATACCTATGCAAGTACCAAATGCAGGGCAATGATGGTCATAGCCCCTAATGTTAGCTTTGCACCACGTACACTGCCTGACCCGTGAGAGCATTGGGTGTTTCTATATCAAAAGTTAAAAGGGTGTTAAAGAACTATTTACTTCAAGTTAGTAACTTAGAACAGCTTCATTTAAAACTAGACTTTTCGCAACACCTCACTTTTCGAGTATATAGCTTCCACAAAATCCTTGCAGCCAGCTTCTTCCAAATATGAAGAATCACAAGCAACAACACCAGGATCACCAGATAAAATCCTGCAATGAAAAATGTAGAAATTGAGCCCTGCATCCTAAAGGTGGTGGTATCAAAGGCCACCAATTGTCGATCTTAGAAAAACATTGCGCTGTTTTAAATTCACTAGGCCTAGCTTAGATTTGCAAGCTTCATTGAAAAAGAATTATTCCTGAAGAAGTAACCTGTAGAGTCCCCACAGAAGCAGTGCACACTCTGCATTTATTAGCATGTCCAGCAGAGATGAAGTTTCTGCAAAATATTTGACTGATTACAGATCCACGACAACACAAGTAGACATATATACAGTGGTCTTTTCCCCTGCTCCCAAAGCGGCAGCATAAAACACAACAAATTAATAAATACTTGAAGGGTTACTAACACAAAATCTCACGGTATTCACATTCTTTCAAATTTCCTGCGAGTTTGAGAACAATAAACCCAATGTCCTGCTAGACCAATTTACAGTGCCTCATCCTCAATACCCAGTGATATGCTACATCAGGTCCAAAAAGGACAGCATCCTCAAAATACATGAAGTTATAATAGTAAACCTGAATCAAAGTACCAAGATGGCACATAATAATAAATCAATTGATTCGTCACTAAAAGGGCTTATATGATCATTAACAATATAGTATTACTTTTTCCCAGTATACTCGCTAAACGCCACATAAATCAGACTGGAGGTAGCCCTAACATATCATTCAACAGTGGTATGTATCTGGCTAATAGCACTGCAATTCACGATGAACTAGAGGTGAGCACAGACAAACCAAGAGTAATGCTTCCATGCTTGATCTCTTCAAGCATGTTGATTCACCAAGAATTAAGACTCTTAAAGTGAGCACAAAAATTAACAAGTGTGCTGTGTCCACACCTGGTCCCTTAACCAGAGCCTGCTCAAACTTGAGCATTACAGGGTTGTGTAGTTGAGCACAAATTTGGTCACGAGGAGTGACTTAATCACTTAATATTGAAGAACTACAGGCCAGGGATTCGTAGTTGAAATCTACCCTTGGTATATGCTTTGAACTTTTGAAGGCTGTGCAACTCTCATGGGATGGAACATAAAACTTTTAATGACGAACCCAAACTAACCAGAAGAAGCAACCGACAAACTTAATCCTTTCATTCATCTATTTCAGTCAAGGTCGGACTCTAAATCTGGGAAACAGGTACGTACGACTCAATGCTAAACTAAGCCATAGAGCTATAAGCTTCCACCAAATTTACTAATTTTTACTGGTATATCTCATACATTCATGTTGTCAAATCGAGCACCAGCATCTTACTTCTCTTTGCTTTGTATGACCTAAAAGATTCAATTATATGGGACCCAAGAGAACAAAGCAAGCCCAACAACTCACCTAAACCAGGAAACTTCGTCAGCTTTACTCAAGTCAATGCAGCAAGACAAAAATAGCTAATATCCACATACCACAGCAATCGATAGTGTCCAAAATCACAACGGGCATCCTACCAATACACTGCGAGCATTGCTCCAAGAGCTCACCTCTCCGGATCACGAAGACGTAAACGCCCCACAATAGTAGGATGTTGAAGAGCACGAAGAGCGGCGCCGACGCCGCCACCCCAATGAACCTCCTCCACAGGCGGCCGAGCACGATAGCCGCGATGAACACCAACCCTATGCAACACGCAATCAAAGGAAGATCAGAATTGCGATGGCGCTTAAAAGTACAGTAGAGACGGCCGTAGCCGTGGGCAGGAAACCAAAAAGGAAGCGAGCAACCAGGGAGCACCGACCCGCGATGGGGAGCATGACGAGGAGAGAGAGGGAAGGGAAGAGGCGGGGAACCATCGCCACGGCGAGCTGCGAGAAAAGCACTAGGCCGCATGACGCGAGCGCGGACCACAGCACCCCTCCCACGGCGACGACGACCTCCGCAGGCGCTGGAGCCCCGACGCGAGCCTGCTCATCGCCTCGAACTCCTCCCCGCGCTGACCCCTGGGACCATCAAGGCGGCCCGAACCAGGAGATCCAGTCGGATGCTGGGATGCCTAGTAAACCGGACTCCGGCGAGACTTCGTCGATCTCGCCTGGGTCCGCTGATGGGGACGGAAGTAGTGGGGAGAAATTGGAGGAGATGCGAGGCGAATCTCAGTTGACGAGGAAGAGGGCTCGCGGCGGCATTTCGTCGAACGTGTGCAGGGCGCGGAGGTAAGCTGTAACAGTAGAGGCGGAATGGTCGTCCTGGCAACTCGAAAGCTGCTGCTTCGGGGAAAATTAAATTAAATTTAGTCTGAAAGCGGTAATTGTTCCGAAAAAGAATTTAACTTCTGGTTTGTGGCGGATCGGAATGGCGTGCATGTTGCAAGTTGCAAGATGCGCCTGCCTGCCCGGCGGGCTGGCCCAAGCTGCGCCTGCGCATGCGCATGCGTGGAGAAAACCAACACCTGTTGCACGGTGTCGTCAAAAAAAAATTGTTTAAGAATTTTTAGACAATATATATCATTTATTTTGTTATGACTTATTTTATTATTTGATATACTTTTAATAATAATTTATTTATTATAATTTGCACAAAATTTTTAAATAGAACGAAGGTCAAACACAATTCTAAAGGTCAAAAACTCCCTTCTTTTTTGGACGAACAGGGCACTCCTTTGTAAAAAAACATCCGAATATAATTTATATAACATTTATATCTTTTAAATAATGATTCTAATTATGCATTTTAAATATTAGTATTTTTTTTTTTTTTATCAAAGTTAAAAAAAGACTTACAAAGAAGTGGTCACTTCATAAAACAGAGCATGAAGCACGGTTTCTTCTCTTACGATGAAGCAGGCAAGAATTTCATACTAAAAGTGGCCTCATATCGCACGATTTCTTCTCTTACAATGGCTTTGGTTTATGTGGACTTATGTTCTTAGTAGTAGAGTTTTTTTTTCACAGAAAAAAAACCTTGCAACTAGTAAGGATAGAATGATGCCTTCCACAACTCGAGCTCCTTTTAAGATTTCAGAGCTAGAAGAAGTCTTATCAAGGAGGAGGTTTATTAGGCCGTTTTTGATGAGCCATAGCCCATAGCTTCTTTTTGTATACTCCCTCCGTCCCATGGAGTTCGTCGTTTTTGACTTTTTGAACTTCATGTATGACCATCCGTCTTATTTAAAATATTTATGCAAATTATAAAATAAATTAATCAATATTCAAGTATCTTCATTGATAAAATAAGTCGTACTAAAATAAATTATATTTGTGTAAAAAAATTTGAATAAGACAAAGATCGAATAAGATGGCTTGCGGAATCAGGGGTGACAAACTTCTGGGGGACGGAGGGGAGTAGGCTAGTTAGAGATATAAAAATGTGGTATCTACTAGATCCTTCCCAGAAATCTAATGTAAATTATCACATACTATCATCTAAGACCTTTTGTCTAACATTTTATCAAACAACTTTAGCTCCACCAAAAAAAGCTGCTCTACATGAGGAGCCATAGCGGAGCTTCTTTAGAGGTAGTCGAAGACTTACCAAATGGGGCCTAAAGTTATCTTTAGCACATCTCAAAAGAGATTCAACTTTTCTTCTTTGTAGCTATAATGTTCCAATGCCGTAGCGTGATGAAGTTGTTTGCAAGAACTACAATGTCGAAGCTAGAGAAGCATTATATTTTAGCGTGTGTTTAATTTGGAGATAATGGAGGATGGATTGGTCCACCTTGTTTTGGAGATGATGACATGCCCATTTCTTGTTTCCTCGTGGCGAAGGAAGAAGAAAGGGGGTGCGTCTATCCCTTCATTTTCAGGAGAGCGAGATATCCATACTTAGGTGCCATATTCCCAGAATTTTTTGATATTTTGTTTACAAAAGATCCGAGAAAGGTTGAACTATGCACATCAGTCTTCATACCCACTACGAAAAAAGAAGAATCGATCCCACCCTATCGCATTTTGTCCTTGAAAACCAAACACATACCGAGCTCATGTGGCTTATGTTATTGAAAACAATGTCATAGAGGCTTACTACCCTACTATTTTTTTTGTGAATACTATCCGACCTAATTAAGAAAAGAGATTTCTTTTCCTATATTCTTGTATTAAGGGGTTTGACAAGCAAAAAAAAATGGCTCCATTGCTCCAGCATACCCCTTTTCAATTTTCTTCTCAAGTTTTTTTTTGTCAATTCTCAAAATCTTATCTTTCAATGAAGGTAAATTCCTTCCTATATTTCTTTCTCTCAGGCTGAAGTCTCGTTCCCATGCAGCCGAGCTACAGCTACAAGCGCCGCGCCGCTGTTGTTGCCGCCCGACAAGCGAGAGACACGTATGGCGGCCGCGGTCTTGGGCGGCTGTTGTTGTTGCCGTGGCCGAATGGGACAGGGCTGGCGACAGCGATCGCGAGCTTCGCCGCTTCGGTAGTCGTCACGGCGTCGCGTGACCGCGGACGTCGCCGTGCCGACCCACCCGACCGGTGCTCGCCCGGCCATGGCACTCCCTCGTTGGGTTTGCGGGCTGTGCCGGCGGCGATGCCCCGAGCACCAAAGATTCACGGCGGTCGACAGTCCACTCGCCCACCGACACAGCTTTTGTCTCCGGCCCGGCCGGGTGATGTGTTCGGTCAGGTGCAGTGCAGGTGCGAAAACGGCAGCCCGGTGGTTAGGGTTTCATGATCCACGAGATCTTTCGGGGCCAGAACTGTGCTCAAGCTGAACGTGTCGGCGATCGAACGGCCTGAGAAGATCTAGCATGGGAAACGGAATTACTCTGCTCTGTTGGTCTGTGAGACTACCTGCACTGCTGCACGGTACAACATCCGGTAGGCTCCATGTCAGCGCATATAGCGTAAAAACAGCTGCACCGCATTACGGGAAAGCATGCTCTATGCGCGCCGCATGCTGAAAATGCTGGAAGTCTGGCGCCTGTCTCGCCGCTTCCAGGAGCCACAGTAAACCGTCTCGTGAGAGAGGGGAAAGAGATGAAGGCGGACCCCACTATTTCAACTAAATAAAAAATGTTGAGTAAAATCCGCTGTAGGTCTTTAAAACTTTGTCATGAGTGCCTCATCCCCAGCCCAGTATCTTAGAAAACTAGGTAAAAGGTCCCCGAACTTTGTCACGAGGTCTCATCAGGGTCCCAAACCGGGTTTGGTAGGCGGTTTTGCTTCGATGAAAAGTGTTTTTGTCTTTTTCTTTTTCAATTTAGATTGAATCTTTAAAAATCATAGTAAATTATAGAAAAATCATAAAATGAAAAATCTAATTTTTTGGACTTCACGTGAGTAGATCTACAAGTGAACATATAATATAGTATATTTTAGTACAAAATTTTTTGTTGTAGTTTTAGATCTATGTTTTTTACGTAATTAATTGAAATAATTGTATTTGCATTTCTAATTATTTTATTGGACTAAAGCATATCATATTATATACTCTTTTTGTGTAGACATACGCATGTGGAGTCAAACAAAATTAGATTTCTATTTTATAAATTTTTATTTACTATGGTTTTTAAAAGATTGACCAAATAAATAACAAAGAAAAAAAATAAAAGCTTCAGTAGCAAAAAATTTTGTACTAAACTATACCATATTATATATTCACTTGTAGATCTACTCATATAAAATTTTGTACTAAAATATACTATATTATATGTTCACTTGTAGATCTACTCATGTAAAGTCCAAAAGAATTAGATTTTTATTTTTATGATTTTTCTATAATTTACTATGATTTTTGAAAGATTCAATCCAAATTGAAAAAGAACAAAAAAAAAGACAAAAACCACTTCTGTAGCAAAACCGCTTACCAAACCCGGTTTTTGGACACGGATGAGACCCGTGACAAGTTCAGGGGACGCGTTTCTAGTTTCCTAAATACATGGACCTAGATGAGACTCTCATGACAAGTTTAAGGGACCTACGGTGGATTTTTACTCAAAAATGTTATAACTTCGCAAACCAAATAACCAAATTAAATTCGATTTCACCATTGAATTTGTTTTAATAAATCCTTCAAAACTAAATCACACATGGATATATTTAGATAAAATTTTAAGTGGGCCCCTACTTGATAGTAGTTGGTATAGAGTAGAGGCGTAGAGAAGAGATGAGTCGCGGAAGAAAGTCTTTGTAAAGAAAGGAATCTTGATGACTAGGAAGTACTCCCTCCGTCCTTTATGTGTGTCGGAAAGCGTGTACGTGAGGAAACAGCGGTTTTTCTAGAGACAAACATTTAGGGACGGGAGGGAGTATAGGAAGTAAATAGTAAACATGAAACGGATAAGCTTTTTGAATGTCGCCGCGAGTCCAGGAAACCTGAACTTAAGGTTGGAACTTAATTGGAATTAGAATAGCACAGTTCTGAACAGAACTGGTTCTGAAACTACTAATGAACATGTCGCCATTCCACTCGCTACGTAGGCATGCAAATGCAATAATAATAACAAGCGGCTCTATACTTGGCAACAGCTTCCAAATCACCCCACAGCGCACGCCCGCCTGTTGGGCCACAACTGGCAGTAGCAGCAGTACGCAAGCCCGTCACGCTTGAGCTCGAACGAGAATTCATGTCCATCCATCTTGAATTCTTGATGGGTACTACGGTACCGGCACCGTGCGCCGGGCCCAGACGACGACAGGAGGAACGATGCCTGTCCCAGCTCGCACGAATAGCACAAACACAGCTCCGGGCCAGGACCACCTCACGTACTCCTTCGGTACGTGAATCAAGGTTGAAAACTTGAAACAAGAGGAAGAAAAAATGTCTTTTTCTAGCCACACATCCTAGACCAGCGCCGTGCCGGACGGAGTCACGGAGCAACTCACTCATCATCACCACCGATCGAGCCGGCCGGCCGGACGGACGCACGGACCCTGCCCGGCCGCGTCCGTCCTCATAATTCGGTGCCAAAGAAAGGCAAGACGAGACGAGACGCACCACCGCCCGCCGCCGACGGTGGTCGGTCCAAAAGTTCGTTGGCCGAACGGAAATTGGCGTGCCGAGACGGCAAAACGAAGAAGAAAAAAACCGTGTGCGGTCGCGGTGTGGGTGACGGATCGCTGTCCCGCGGGGTGAAACGCTTGCGGGTAGTATGGGCGACGCCACGCCACGATTCCTTTCGTCGTCTGATTGAAAGCGCCCGCGCAGCGGCGCCAGCCGTGCCGGAGATCCGCGCGCGCCGGCCGTTGGGCAATGCCATTCACGGGACGCGACCGCGCGCTCGCTGCGGCGGCAACGCTGCATCTACCCCCTGTGACCGTGACCGTGCGTCGTCGATGGGGCACCGCGACAGACATGCAGCAGGCGTAGGGAACGCGAGCGAGCAACTCTCGTGCGGGGTGGACCAGTAGTCTGTGCTGTAGCCGCCGTGACTACGCAATTGTGTGTCAGGAGAACGCGCGCACTCGTGCTTGGCGTTTTTTTTTTTCCATGACGCAGCTTGGGATGAATAGATGATGAGGCCATGAGGGGCTCGCCGGATTCCGGATTCCGGCTTCCGGCTCGAGTCCGTGGATGGCGCCATGGATCAGCAGGGGAAAGTGGTGCGAGCGAGCCAATGGGATTAGGAATCAGATTCATGCACGCGCGGACTCGCGACTCGATCCATCTAGGTATCGGATCAGTAAAGGCGACAGGCATATCTGTACCATGGATTGCGGAACAAGAACGTCACGACTCATGAGCTTATGGAACACAAAAATAAATACTGTACTATGAATAAACGTATCCAAATCCCAAGTGTAAATACGTAGTACATATCCAGCGCTATCCTTACTCGTCGACGTCGAAGCGAGAGTAGGATACGCCAAGGAACGATCAATTTCGTAACCGAATGGAACAAACGCCAACTTGTACAATTTGTCACCGGACAGGTAAGCAAGAGCCTAGAACTGCGTATATAGTTATTTATATTTAATTATTTTCCTGTCAAATACGAAACGGAGATGATTTTTATCGTATCCATGATAGTGACGGATGTTCTCATAAAACTTTTCCGAAAAATATTCCTTTTTTTCTGGATTTAATTATATTTTTCGGAAGGGTTGCGCAAGAAGAAAAATTGCTCAATCAGGACTCAGGAGGGAGAGGGAAAAGCCTTTAAAAACAACAGGAAAGTGCACGACGCGGTATATTTTAAGCAGCTCTCCACGCCCGCCCCACCTCCCACCCAGGACAGTCCCGTCAGCAGCCAGTGTTCCCCGGCTCCCTCCCGCTCCTCCCGCTCGCCGGAGGCCGGGCCGGCGGCGATGGGGCACGGCGCTAGCTGCGGCCGCCCAAGCGACGAGGTAGACTTCTTCGGCGCGGCGCAGTCCGGGAGACACGGACCGCCTCGCCGCCGCTATTCGCTCCCGCCCCACCTTGCTCGGCCGCACCACGCTCTTCGACCGCCTCTCGGCGCTCCACATCGCCGCCGCGCACGGCCACCTCCAGGTACGACGAACTACGAGACGCCAGCGCCACCTCGCTTAGCTCTCGATCTCTCTCTCTCAGTCTCGCCACCAACCGCCCACCCCTCTCCCTGTTTCTTGCCGGCATGGACGGCTCAAGACTTCGGCGTGCGATTGCTTCACCATCTCTCTCTTTCTTTACAGGTGGTCTCCCTGGCATTGGATCTTTGCGTGCACCCCGACGTCGTTAACCGTCACAAGCAGGTTTGCTCACTGTCGCCACCGCTGCTTCGCATGTCCTTCCCCTCTTCCCTGTGGCTCACTGCCGCCTGACACCTCCGGCCTTCAATTTGCCGCAGACGGCTTTGATGCTCGCGGCGATGCACGGGAAGACCGACTGCGTCCGGCGGCTGCTCGACGCCGGCGCCAATGTGAGCCTCTAAATGGAACTTGTAGGTTATATCAGTTCTTGGATTGGAGTCGGGCTACTAAAATGGTGTGTCCGATTTGGGCGTGCAGATCGTGATGTTCGATTCCTCGCACGGGCGGACGTGCCTGCACTACGCGGCGTACTACGGGCACGCGGACTGCCTCCGGACCATCCTCTCGGCGGCCAAGTCCGCCCCGGTCTCGGAATCCTGGTTGCTCTTCGTCGCCGCCCCTGAGACACCACACCGTCTCGCCGCCGCTCATTTTTGGGCCCCTTTGTTAATGTGTTGTCAGCTGTGAATGTGCAGGGGGTTCGCGCGCTTCGTGAACGTGCGGGACGACACCGGGGCGACGCCGCTGCACCTCGCGGCGAGGCAGGGCTGGCGGCGCTGCGTCCACGTCCTGCTCGAGAACGGCGCCATCGTGTCCGCCTCCAGTGGCGCCTTCGGGTGAGGATTCCTGATTCCTGCGCAGCAGAGGCACTGCCACCCCGCCTCTCATATCATGTCAAACAACGTATTTTTATGCGGAAAAAATCGCTCCTTTTGAGGAAAGTTTTGTGTCATGCCATTTGACTCGAGCGCGCGCTCCTGCAGATTCCCCGGGAGCACGCCACTGCATTTGGCCGCGCGCGGCGGCAACCTGGACTGCGTCCGGCAGCTCCTCTCCTGGGGCGCCGACCGCCTCCAGCGAGACTCCGTCGGGTGAGCCAGCATCAATTTTCTCCTTCTGCTTTCACTGCAGCAGAGTCAGCAATGGCATGACGCCAGCCGCTTGGACTACTGATGAATGCGTGGCGGGTTGATTTCCTGCAGGAGAATTCCGTATGAGGTCGCCGTGAAGCGGGGGCACGTCGCGTGCGCGGCGCTGCTGAACCCGTCGTCCGCGGAGCCCCTGGTGTGGCCGTCGGCTCTCAAGTTCATCAGCGAGCTGGAGCCCAACGCCAAGTCCTGCTGGAAGCGGCGCTGATGGAGGCCAATAGAGAGCGGGAGAGGAGGATCCTGAAAGGGACTAGAACGCACTGCCGTCGACATCGCACCCTGTCGACGGCGCTCAGGACACCGCCATCGCCGAGGTAAATTCCCTGTCTTCCGTTGCAAGTTGCGTGCTACAAATATCGCTTTTGTTGCTATTCATCATTGGCGTCTTTGTCTTGGTATGAAATTATTCGAGGAGGTAAATTCCTTTTGCTGAGCCGATGGATACGATCACAGATTACTGAATGCACTTAGTCAAATCCCAAGTGTCACCTACTACACTGCAATCCACTGCACGATTTAGAGTTTCAACACAGGGTCATCACTTGCTCCAACACGTACTGGCAGTATAAATAAACATCCTTGTTGATCGAGAGAGACAAATGACGCCTTGAAAAGGGTCAAAGATGTGTAAATTAAGGAAGCTTAACCAGCAGTTGTCAGCGTGATGGCTACTGCTACTGGCATTAGTTATTTTAACACTGTGCTTATCGGTAATGCCAATCCTAGCACATGTTTGCCCAACGCCGGGCAGCATAGCAATGCGCGCATCCACTTGCTCGATTGGCCCCATTGCACACCTGAGCAACCGCACCAATCCATATGAGCTCCGCATTATTCAAACACACCACCATCCAAATCAATGTACGATTACACATGCACGATCTTGGTGTCGCCCCCCATGACGCGGATCTTGTTCAGAACTGGTTCCTGATTAGATGACTGTGCAGGCTAGCGACGCGGAGGTGTGCAGCATCTGCTTCGAGCAGGCGTGCAGCATCGAGGTCCGGGGTGCGGGCACCAGATGTGCTCGGCGTGCACGCTGGCGCTGTGCTGCCACGCCAAGCCCAACCCGGCGACGCAGTCCAGCCGCAGCCGACCTGCCCGTTCTGCCGCGGCGGCATCGCGCGGCTGGTGGTGGCGACGCGGACGAGGGGCCGGCGACGACGACGACGACGAAGGGGGCAGGCTGGCGTCGCCCAGGCACAGGGCGGTCACGCCGGTCCATGAACCTCAGCGGCGACGCGGGCAGCACCAGCACGCTCATGGGCAGCATCGCCTCGTCCATCGGCAAGATGGGCCGCCGGCGAACGGATAGCAGCGAGCAGGTCGACGACAAGCCGTAGCAAGATGACATCGTTGTTTCCTTCCAGGCATTCATAATCCACATGAAGAAATCGGTGCATATGATCATCCTTCGCCGCCGCCGCCGCCGACGTCCATAAAGGAACGAACGAACAAGCCGCTGTTTTTGTAGATTCATTCATCATATTTTTGGCAAAGTGAGTTATTATATTCACCCTGTGTAGATTCATTCAAGAGAGAGCCTGTCCTGTGCTGACGTGGTGTAGCTAGGCTACTAGTATAGATCCGATCAGCGATCATCCGAATAAGCAGCTCGTCCTTGCCTGGCACCGGCACTAGCACTGGCACTGGCAGAAGGCGCTTGCGCAGGGCAACACTCAAATATATACATAATATACATACACACTCATTACACAGCTTAATAGAACTCACTGGCACTGGATCAAGCCCCCATACAAGAAGAAGCAGCAGGGCGTCGTCGGCCGTGTCCTCCCTATTGTATCGCCCGGCGCCTGCAGTCCGTCCCCAAATATGCAGGAGCCCTGGGTAATATTTGATCTTTCGAATTACTTAATGTTGGCGTAGTGGATCGTTCTCTAAATTTGTTCTTTTCATCTAGCCATGTCTTCTACCAAATCGTAATAGAAAATTTGAATCGGGAGCAAAAGCATAAAAGATAAAACAGTCCAGCTTTTAAGTTGAACTATTGAAGACTTATTTACGTTCTACAATGAATAAGAAAGACTTAATGAATTTGGCTATAATAGCACTTGAAGATGAAATGTTAGAAGATTGATTTGGCATATCAAAAGTTTATTCAAAAAACCGTAATACTATTTAAGTAAAGATTTACAACATAGGTACTATTATTAATATATCATTTTATAAAATATTTCATACTACATCATATCATACATTTTCATTATTTTTCTGGCTAGTAAGAGCCTCATTTTTCGTACAGGGTCTCTGATGGCCCTGCCCCCGTCCCATTTGGGCTTTTTGTACATGTCTGATTGAATCTGGTGGTGGTAATGAAAAAGGGGGTACAAATCCATGTGACCGTCGCAATTCCGCTGCTCAGGTTTGGCCAGTTGGTGACCTCGGGGATTTGTTATCTCTCCTCTGAGTTCTGGTTGAGTGAGGACATGGCCATTGCCCATTTTTTATTCCTTCTGTAATTGGAAACTGGGGACAGCGATCGTCGCAATTTGCTCTTGGATCTCAGTTATCTCTCCCTCGTTAATTGGACACGGTAACATTTTTATCAGGAGGGAGAGATTGATTGGACAACTGCTGGGCAACCGCTGCCACTCCTTGACGTCCATGGCTTTCTGTCCCAGTCAGCAGGTGTTAATGCTGCAATTATTGAGTACTCCTGACTGCTGACCGTCTGTTGACTTGGTGGATAACTATTGATTGGGGTCCACGGTGTGTAGTGTGGTTGAGGAAGATTATTGAGCCTTATCTAACAGCACTGGTGGTAAAATATGAAGCTCCATTGCAAACTTGGGCTGTTTGGTTCACGCCGCTTGTACGCCCGCGGCCAAGATAAACCACCCATGCCATCTGAGACTAGGTGTTTGGTCTATTACTAATATTAGGCTGCTTATTTCGTCGCAATCTTTGATTCGCCACAGCATGGTACAAATTCTCGCCACAAGTGTGGCGATGGTTTTCTCGCCTCTCCGCCACATCCTGATACGCCTGCCACATCCCGCCACACTTTGGCATAGCGAGTGTTAGCCGGCATTGTAAACAACCCTGTTTGGTTGAGATTTAGATAGGGTAGGGATGGTCCCGTCTTTATTTTTTGGGATGGAATGAGGACAAGACGACTCCCGTTTACTCCATTATTTAGGACGAGACTGACCCATTTAACATTTGATTTGAGATAGCTCGCCAGGCATTTTTTCCATCCCACCAACACTTGTGGCCATTTCAGATTCAGACAGCTCCCGGGCATTTTACAGCACCTGGCCACCTGGGAGTTATGAAACCTGTGCAGAGCAGTGCTGAGCGGCGCAAACCTGGGCATCCGGAAGAAAAACCTGTGAGCGAGACAGGCTTTCCCAGAAAACGAGGAGAGCCGACGTATTTATGACGTCGACATCAATGCTATCGCCCTTGTCAGCAGACGGCAGCCGCTGTCGTAGAAAGGAAAGAAAGGCGCTGCAGAAACTCAGGCTGGCTGACCGTGCGCACAGATTGACAGACGACAGAGTGTTTCTCCTCCGAATCTGAACGCGAGCCACGACCCAAACCGAACCGTAACTAGTGCATCAGGGTGATGGAACGAGGACTCCGGACAAGGCAAGATCGTGTACACGGTGTACTGGAGCTGAGGTCCAAAAGGCGTATCGTGTGCAAGTGCACCGCTAGCAAGCAGATACTACACGAAGACGTACGCATCCACAGTTTTGGACCGACGTATGTATTGCTCAGGCTGTTTGCAAGATGGAGTAGCAATAGCACATGCATCAGCTGGCGCATGTCCTCTGTACAGTGTCAATCCACCGATGTACTATATGGGCAGACGCCAGACCGGAGCTGCAGGCGAAGCAACGAACGACGCATCGAAAAGGAACGGTAGGGGTTTCCCGTCTAATGGCTCTTGACAGTAATTGGCAACAGACCTGCTGTTAGTATAGATGAGCAGGCAGGCAGCAAAAAGGAGATGTTGTACTAGACGGTAGGCGGGGCATAAACCGGAGGCGCGGTAATGCATCTCGCGGTCGTCGACACCATGATACGCAACGGACAAACGCAGTTCATGTATACAATCGACATGCATACTCCCTGCAGGAGCCAGGCCAGTTCTCTCCTATCCTGTCAGCATGGCACATAGAAAAGGGGCCAAAAGATAAGCTAAAAATCCTCGAAAGATTATCCATGCTCTTTCTTCCCTAATAGTACTACTAGCTAGTACGTACATCCTATCAATTCTGACGGCTGTACCTGCCATGGCCATGGCCATGTCCCTGCAACAGAGTCGTTACTTGCAGCAGTGACAGTGGACGAAAAACGAATCTAATTGAGTGCAATGAATTGATTGGCCTGTCACTGCATGCAGTCTGAAAGATAGCTGTGAAACATCAATAACATCCTGGGAGAATATCCATCCTGGCGACACGGCATGCAGGGGCGTCTACAGTGTACCACCGCACTGCATGCAGTCTGAAGATAACTGACGAGAGAAGAGGGACATCGTGAAGCCTCGGGTGAACTGTGACTCGAGTCACCCGCACTGCTGGCGTCTTGTGTTTAATACCAGTGTCAAGCACAAACGGGCCCTGTTAGCCTATGGGGGCCATGGGCAGTTCCATCTTGGTTGGCACCTGCAGCGTCCGTAGCAATAGCATTAAGCCATTAACGATCACGGGAACGCTAGGCTAGATGGTCGTCGAGGGCATCTATGTTATGGGCTGTGCAATCAGGGCCCAGAGTTTTCCACCGGATGGAGCTAATCGCGAGGGTGCAGGCCCCTTTCGCGTCTGGTTTCCTTTCCTTTTTGACG